>BPLR01014601.1:0-28285 GCA_021605095.1 Caerostris extrusa
TTGCTGGCAAAATTGCAAATGATGAGTAACCCTATTCTGCTTTTATACATATTTAAGTGATGATCGTATTGCATTGCAACGAATTACAAATGCTTCCCATGCTATATTTTCTGCAAATATTATAAATTAGTCTAGTACTAAAAGCTAAAGCCTTTGCAATTTTTAAAATTCTTATTCGTATCATCTTTATACAGTTCATACTATCATTTTACAGGCAGAGAAAAGTCAAAACTGAATATTGAAAATTTTATTTCCCTTGTTTTCTTCTTAGGTACATGCGCAAACTTTGTAATTCCTATCATCTATTGGGTCTCCTTCACTGCAATTGTATTCGGATGATTGGAGTGCAGTATTTACCTGTGGTCTGATGCTCAACTGGCTAGCGCACTGGCCTTTAGTACTATAGATTTCAGATTCGAATCCTGTCGGTGGCATGGATGTTTACGAGTGGTTCGGAATCCACGTTAAACCGTAGGTCCCGGCATGTTCAGCCCAGAGTGTGCACAAAATGACCGCAGAGCGACAAACAAAACCAAGCAGTATTCACCTCCCCACCCACTTTTTTTTAATCTCTTGATTCTATTGAATCCACAATATTCCAGCCATCTTTATTTTGTATTTATACAAATTCATCCACATCTTCCCAAACAGTGAAGAGGCATTTCAGCTCTAGACACAGTGATGTGGTAGGGACTGTGGTGAAAAAAATCAAAATTACAGTGATCTTATTTTTCCTCTATAATTCAAAAATGAATAATGCAAAAAAAAAAAAAAAAAAACCAAGAAATAGTTACTTTATTTTAGCTATTATTTCATAAATGTTATTTTAATTTTTGGAAAGTCATAAAGTTAAATAAACATAAAATTATTTCAATATTATTTAATGGACTATGATTAGTTATTATTAATGATTGAATTTGACAGGTTTTACGACACAAAAATTATCAGAACTGATCACATAAAAAAGTATACAACACGGATAAAGCGTCCTTTATATACATAATGACGTTGTTTACTTCAGAAAATATTTCTAAAAAGAAAAAAAAGAGAGATTATTGGCTTTTTTTCAAGATTATATTAGTGTTCGTATTTTTTTCCCCCTTTCTCAGAAATGCAAACATTGAAAAAACATATATTTAGCTTAGAAGCAAGCCAAAATCAATATTTTTTATAGGTATGTATGTATTTCCAAACGACCCTCTTTTTTTCTTTGTTTAATTTGAAGGCATATCAGTCTTCAATTATGATAATGACCACGGGAGATTTAAATTTTTCTCATTTCTGAGACATTAATATGAGCAGTATTCTTATTCTTCTTCTATGCTAAAATATTTTAAAGAATATTTTTATCAGTAAGTTACACATAATTATTTTTTATCCCCTATAAAAAAACTCGTGTCTTTCACTGGTCCTTTTTAAAATTTGGATGCATATTTAACACGACCGGCAAATAAAAATGGTTGCATTTTCTGAAAGCGTGGCAAATTGAAAAAAGGTGAAAGTATTAGCTTAATTTCGAGAGAATCATTGCAGCAGTATATTCATTATGACCTCTTATTTTCCCACATGTATGTCATGGAAAGTCTGCAGATGATTAGGGACGGTTGTGGACTAAGTCCACAACTACGGTAATAAACTATTTTCATGGGGAACAACACAAATTGTCTCTCAGAGAGTAGGAAATTAACTATATATACACAAATATAGCATTATTTTAAAGATATAGTCTAAGCTTTTTCTAAACATACTCAAGCTAGAATGGCATTTCTTCTGGATAAATAATAATGAAAGTAGTTTAGATCTCTGTTGATTTTTTGGCAAAAAAAATGTACTCTCGATGTTTTTAATATTCATTAAATATTATTATTGTAACATCTCGGCTTATATTAGACCTATAACAGCTTCAAGAAGAATGTATATATATATATATACATATTGAATGCTTAAATCACAATACGGTTCACTCAAGGTCGGAGATTTTCAGAGTTCTCGAGTATACGTCGACCCTACACATGATGTGATAAAGGAAACCCCAAAGGGTTTTACTTTGAAAAAAAAAAAAAAAAAAAAGGAAACTCCGGCTTATTCAGTCACTTCAGGAAAAAAATGAAAAACAACACTTCAGGTCGATTCGTCGCAGAACTCTCACTTTTCTTCACCAAAAAACCTCCTTTTAAGACAATCCGTTAATAGGGAGTGTCAGTCTTCCTCATTTCTTACTAAAGTATACATTTTTCAGCTCGTGATCTATCACCAATCACGATAGAACAACTCATGGTGTAGTCGTCAATATTCAATCTGTAGTTGTTTCGACCTGTGAAGGTCGCACAGACATTCGTTAATTTTGTGACGAATGTCCTATCCATGACACCGAATGTCTGCTGTCAGATTTGAGTAGCAGGTGGTTCTCATTAGTACAAAACTCTAATTGCATGTAATATAATTACTCACAACACTGCTTGTCTGCTGTCAAATTTGAGTGATGAGTTAATATTATATACTTGCCAAATAACATACATTCCTCTCACCTGGGAAAGAAATGCCAAAACTCTTTCCGTGAGAAAATGCTACATTATTAATTTTCAAAATTGTAAAGATGAAGTAGTTATCAATCTAATCCATCTAGCAATAATACTAACTAGTTCATTTATTAAAAAATTACACGAATTAACTTTAATATTATAATTTAATGTATACATTCTTTATGATAAATGCTAGATTTAATTAGAGGTTCATGAAAATATTTTTTGTTATCATCTATATGGGTTCATGAAACCATGTTCAATACAGCGCATTTCTGAACACGCCATCAACACATAAAAATTTTAATTATGCTATGTTGCTTTTTAACCCTGTAAAAATGCTCGTTTTGGCAATGCCATAGGGACAAAGAGGAAGAGGACGATCCAGGTTGCGATGGATAGATGCTGTTGAAAAAGATTTTGCTCTACTAAAGGTTAAGAATTGGATGACCCTTGTCACCCAGAGGAATGCATGGAATGGTCTTTAAAGGAAAACCTTAGTCCATCCTGGGCTGTCGTACTATTAATGATGATAATATTAATCTCTTAATAGATACTGAGACAAATAAATAACTTCTTTTTTTTTTTAATATTATTTCTAATAAGGAAAAATCAAATTTAGCGGAAAACCAGCATTGTATGTGAACACTAATACTTTATAAAAAATATTGAAAAAGATTTTGCTCTATTAAAGGTTAAGAATTGGTGGACTCTTGTCACCCAGAGGAATGCAAGGAAATCTCTTCAAAGGAAAGCCTTGGCGCACTCTGAGCTGTCGTGCTATGATGATGCTTTTTGATAATAAAAAAAAAAATATCGCCGATAATATATATAACTAAATATCGCAAAAAAAAAAAAAAAAACATGAACTTGGCCTATTATAATTAAAATGTTTAATAATTAAGATCTATAATATGTAGTTCGCAACAGATAAATTTCAAGAAACTTGAATCGAGTGTTAGCAAAATAACATATCAGAGAAGATGACTTTTCAAGCAATAAAAGATTCAGGATCCCATGAAATCGAATCATTTCATTAGGGATAATTGAACGAATCAATCTTTCGTCACAAACGGGGAAAAGATATTCCTTGGCAAAGAACCAAATCTTCATCAAGCTTTTTTTTTTTTTTTTTTTTTTCCAAACAATGGCCGTTTAGAGTTCTTGCCATTTACAATAATCTTCCTCCCGCAAACCAATATCACTTTGGCATCTCACCAAGTCCTCATAACACAATAAGCAGACAATAACGACATATCAAGGGAGAGAGGAACACATTTTTCACATCGAATCCGATCTTCCTACATTCTATTTGGGTGAAAATGCTGCATACAATCTAAAAAAGTTAATTATTTGTTAGCATGGTCATATGATATATCAACAAGTGTGGCTTTCAATTAATGATATTGATTGGTAATTTTTCATTTAAGCATATTGCTGTAGAATGTCTTCTTTGATTGCATCGAATAATACTCAAGATATGTTTTTCTACAATTTTTTTATATCTTTTAAGTTAGGCAATGATAATGCCGATGCACTTGTTAATTCTAGTGAATTAACAAGTGCATCGGCAGTATCATTGACAAGTGCATAGGCAGTTCAATAGACTGTAATACTGTAGACATACGCAAGCTGTATATTTCAATATAAATTTCTGTACAAATATCAAGCACATCTAAAACTCTTTGAAGTAGTGTCTCTCTCTCTCTAAAGTACATCTAAAGATAAATTCCTGCCAATTACACTTAAAAAGAATTGCGTTAAAACTTTCCAGTCATTTGGTTTGGTTTGTCACTTTACGGTCATTTTGTGCATAATTTAAGCTAATTACCGGAACCAACAGTTTAATATGGATTCCGAACCACTCATAAACATCCATGGCACGGCCAGAATTCGAATCTGAAGCCTGTGGTACCAAGGGCAGAGCGCCAGCCAATTGGCCACAAGGCCGCTTGCCTAAATGTGAAGTACCTCAGAGTTTTATATTGTGGATATAAGGCGATTTTTATACAATTTGTGTGTAGCGAATAGCGGTAGTAGCTTTTGGCTTTCAAAATAATAGCGCTTCCAATTCCCTCCTTGTTTACTTTTTTTTTAACTTTATGCTGTGTTGATTTATATATATATATATATATATATATATATATATATATATATATATATATATATATATATATATATATATATATATATATATATATATAAAGATTATATATATATATATATAATCTTTATACACATAATTCTCCTGTACGTGTGTTTGACAAAACATGAATATTGTTTTTATGCTATTCCCATTGTTGTAAGTCGTCACCAGAGAGTGCTGCAGTCTGTCCACTTCTATACCATTCAACCCACCGCTATGGAAATGGGCAATAATATGTATTCGAGTATGGAAAATAGGTTCGCGCTATCCACTTTAGCGTTACTTTCCACCAGAGAGTGCTGCAGCATTTCATCTCATAGACCGTTCAGACGATATCCAGGAAAATGAGTATGCACCCATATTGGAACAGGGAGAATATAGTCGCGAATCTGTAACTTTCTACAATGCATTTCTTTTATTCAGGACAACGTATGCCGGGTTCTGCTAGTATACATATATATTTAATTTTTTTTTTTTCGTGCGGCTCAGACCCTTTGCAAGTCCTTGTCTATAACGAAAGGGATAACATTTAATATTCACATTGCTTCAAATGTATAACAAAAAAAAAAAAAAAAAAAAAAAATGCAGCAAACAGAAAGATCTAACAAATAGCAAAATAACTTCTTATCTAGTGACAAATGAATTCGAGCCTCTTTACTTACAAACAAAATAGCAGCAGGAAAGAACATTTTTTCCGCTACTTAGACGTAATCACCATCGGAATAGCTAAGTCAAATATTACAAGTACTTCGAATAGCGTGAAGTTCTTTAAGGGTGGGTTGTACAAGAATCTGGTTTTTACAGTAGATGGACGCATATAAATAATTTGCTAAAGATTCGCATAGATTTTACTCGGCAAAAAAATAAATAGATAAATCACTTCCTGTAATATTGACACAGATTGTTACTGTTCCCCGCTACGATCGATCTGGCCCAAGAAATTCGAAGGAAATATCCCTTTTTTCGCGCCGTCAAATCGATTAAAAAACAACAGATCACCTAACACTTTATGTGCAATTAACATCCATAATAAAAAAAAAATTACTTTTGCATCGTTTATCATGAGCTTAACATCATCTCCGATGACAAGTAATTAAGGAAAATAAAATTTTAAGATGAAAAAAAAAAAAAAAAATCCGGAGAAAATACCCATCTTGGGAAATGTTATGAGAAAAGGAGCCAAGTGGAATGTGTTAATACAATAGAATCATTAAGAAGAATAGATAAGTCAGTTTAGAGAATTTGTGGAAGAAAGGAAAAAGAAGGGAAAAAGAAAAAATGTATGCAATAATCAATGTCTGGTAAAAAAAAGACAAGAAAATTCATTTTTTTCGCAATTTACAATTCATTCAGTGTTAATTTTCAGGAAAATGTAATTTAACAACTATATGTGTATGTGTTTTAGATATGTAATGCTTAATATATCAGCATATGTGTTTAACATACATAGAACATTTTATGATTTTTTTATAGTTATAAAATAGTTTTTGATTTTTTATAGTTATATAATAGCTTATTTTTTTTATAGTTTAAAAAGTCATAAAATAAATTTTGAGCAAATTTAGAATTTATTCAGTTCAGGTCAAAATGTATTTTAACAGCTGTATGTGTATGTGTTTTAGATACATAATGCTTATATACCAGCAAATGTTAAAGTTGCTTAATATATCAGCATATGTGTTTTAGACATATAGAACATTTCATGATTTTTATAGTATAAAATGGCTATTAAAAGATATTTTATAAAGCTATTAAAATCTATTATAAAATAAATTTTGAGCAATTTAGAATTTTTAAGTTTTATGTATTTTAACAGCTATATGTGTATGTGTTTTAGATGTATAACGTTTATATATCAGCAAATGTGATTTAAATATATAGATATTTTATGATTTTTTTAAAGTTGAAAAATGGCTATAAGGAGTCATAAAACAAATTTGGAGCAATTTAAACTTTGTTATGAATATGTTTTATGGCCAAATGGAAATTAAAATAAACTAAACAAACTAATTATAAAAAGAAATTCAATTTACTTATCTATAAATAAACATTAATTATTTACATTAAAACTGTTATGCATTTTAATAAATTGCTAAAATAGGAGTTATTAACTCAATTGCACTACAAAGAGAATTGTTAAATATGTCTTTGTCCAAATGGGATAGATCTTTTTATTGTAGGCATCTTTTATGGTGGGCAATATCCATTCGTTATCCTTTATAGTAGTCCAATATCCATTCTTTCCATGCTTATATCCAATAAAACAATGGTTATACTATTCAATTAAATAATGCTTATGGTTATACTATCCTTATAAATGATTGTATATTTAATTAATAGAAAACACCATATACCAACCGTATAACAATTCGACATTTTTTGTTTTTCGCTTTTTTTAATAATAAAATTAATCAAGTACCAAAACATTAAAACAATTTAATGGGCTGTACCAAATTATTTAGTTAATTTCATTGTTATATAAATATATACTAGCAGAAGCGGCATACATTGTAGAAAATTACATATCGCGAATATATTCTCTATGTTCCAATGCATACTCATTTTCATGGATATCGTTTGAACAGCATATAAGATGAAATACTACAGCACCATCTAGTGGCAAGTAACACTAAAGTGGATAGTGCGAACCTGTTTTCCATACTCGAATACATATTATGACCCATTTTCACAGCGATGGGTTGAACGGTGTAGAAGTGGATAGACTGCAGCACCCTTTGGTGGCGACTTATAGCAAAAGGGATAGCATAAAAACATTCTCCATGTTTTGTCAAACACACACACACAAAATGTCATTAAAATCGGTCCAGCCGTTTAAAAGGAGTTCAGAGACAAGCACTCGTACAGAAGAATTATATAAATTGCAGTGCCACCTATCGGGTCCAATTGTGAATCTAAACCATCCAGTGACCCACTCAAACTTTCATCAAAATCGGTCCATCCGTTTAGGAGGAGTTCAGTGACAAACACAAGTACAGAAGAATTATACACTGAAGTGACAAAAGTCATGGGATACCTCTTAATATCGTGTCGGCCCTCCTTTCGCCCGGCGAAGTGCAGCAACTCGACGTGGCATGGACTCAACAAGTCGTTGGAAGTCTTCTGCAGGAATATTGAGCCATACTGTCTCGATAGACGTCCATAATTGTGAAAGCGTTGATGGTGCAGGATTTTGGGCACGAACAGACCTCTCGATGATGTCCCATAAATGCTCGATGGTATTCATGTCGGGCGATCTAGGTGGCCAGATCATTCGTTGGAATTGTCCAGAATGTTCTTCAAACCAATCGCGAACAGTTGTGGCCCGGTGACATGGCGCATTGTCATTGACCCATCGTTGTTTGGGTACATGAAGTCCATGAATGGCTGCAAGTGATCTCCAAGTAGCTGAACATAAGCATTTCCAGTCAATGTTCGGTCCAGTCGCACCAGAGGACCAAGTCCATGCCATGAAAAAACAGCCCACACCATTACGGAGCCACCACCAGCTTGAAAAGTGCCTTGCTGACAGTTTGGGTCCATGGCTTCGTGGGGTCTGCGCCACACTCGAACCCTACCATCAGCTCTTACCATCTGAAATCGTGACTCATCGGACCAGGCCACGGTTTTCCATTCATCTAGGGACCAACCGATATGCTCACGTGCCCACGAGAGTCGCTGCAAGCGATGTCGTTCTGTCAGTAAAGGCACTCGAGTCGGTCTTCTGCTGGAATAGCCCAAGAAAGCCAAATTTCTCCGCACAGTTCTAACAGACAAGTCCCTTGTACGTCCCACATTGATTTCTGCGGTTATTTGACGCAGTGTTGCTTGTCTGTTAGAATTTACGACTCTTTGCAGACGTCGCCGGTCTCGGTCGTTAAGTGCAGGCGGTCGACCACTGCGCTGTCCATGGTGGGATGTTATGCCTGAAATTTCATACTCTCGGCACACTCTTGACACAGTGGATCTGGGAATGTTGAATTCCCTAACGATTTCCAAAATGGCATGACCCATGCGTCTAGTTCCAACTAACATTCCGCGTTCAAAGTCTGTTAATTTCCGTCGTGCGGTCATCATCACGTCAAAACCTCTTCACATGAATAACTTGAACAGAAATGAAAGCTCTGCGAAAGCACTGCGCATTTATACCTGTTCTACGCGATGCTACTCTGCCACCTGAAAATTTGCATATTGCTATCCCATGACTTTTGTCACTTCAGTGTATATAATATATAAAGATATTAGTAGAACTCGACGTACGTTGTCCAGCCATAAAAATGCATTGTAGAAAATTACATATCGCGAATATGTTCTCCTTGTACCAATATATTATCATATAACAATGATAATCTATCATTAATCGCACTCTTTACAAGTCTGTGCATGCCTGTGTGTGTATTATTGAATATCATGAATTTCAGTAAAAAAAATTGCTTATTAAGCTAATAATAATTAAATTCACATTCAAATAAATATAAAAACATTTTGATCAATCGATACAAGGATTAATTAGCTTAAATTCAAGTGTAAAATTACCAAATAAAAAAGCTTTTTCTCAGACATAAATATGAACTCTGTGCCTTGCAGCTTTTTCGCGAGATAGGAGCATCTTCACAATTGCAACAAAGGCATGCCACAAAAAGAAGTCAGCATTGCATTTTAATTACCTCTGCTTGAGTCATAGTAAAGAAGGCCGCGCGCTCGAACTGAAAATAATTTAACGACACATCTCGAAAGGTTACATTAATTACGTCAATTTACATTTTAATTAAAGTCACACGACCTGGCTTTTGAATACAATGACCTCGAGCAATTACAGCGCATCTTCTTTTTTCTCTCTCATCTTCTCTTGGGCGCAAGATTCAATGGAGTCTGTGGCATTTCCACAGAGTAAGGTGCACACTTGATATACCTTTCAACCAATCACAGGATAATTAACAAGAAGGAGTATCTGTAAGCTGCCAGACAGTTTGTGAGATGGAAAACCAAATGTGATTTGCTCATTGGGAACAAAGACGCATCTGATGATCTCATTTCCAAGATTTGCATAAATTTATGGGTATTCACCCCTCGAGCGAGTTATATGTTTTTCAATATTCTAAAAGAAATACTGCTATGCTATCCATCAAAATATATTTATTGTTAACATACAAACCACATAAAATATTTGTTAACAATGAAGTTTTATCAGTTGTTAAAATCCTTTGTTTAGAGGGGGGGACATAAAATACCTTTGATTCCGAAATCTTCCTCAAAACTCAACAATAAAAGAACCATGTCTACAGTTCCATGAATTGCTTTTAACTCAATGCTGTTTCGACCGTTCTTAATAAAGAAATATCCAACATTCAATGCATTCAGGAATTAAAATATTTCTATTCAACTATATAACAAAGTGAATGAATACTCCGAAAACTTTTCGTTAAAATTACAAATTCTCATTTTTTAAAGAAGTCATCATTAGTTATGAAGATAAACATCAAATTAAGTACTTCAAAATCAAGGACTGAAAATAAAAAAAACGTTCATTATTAATGAATGTCACATTATAAGTCTCAGCAAGCACGTTAAGCTCCTAGAACAAAGGTGGTAATGATGCCCATGTCGAATTCGACAAATGTAACTAATTGATGTAACACATTAAAGACATAAATATTAGTGGACGGATTCAACTTCTATGTTCAAAATCCTCTTATTGTCTCTCGGGATGAGAGACTGTAACTAACGGCAGACCCGGTTGCTCCGTACTTCCTCTATGGCGAGAGTCTCGATGGCTACTGAAAATTTCTCCTGAATGCCATAGGGGCGCTCTTGCAGTGCGTAGGAGGGAGCACGGTTACAAATGTACTTAAATGATGAAAACCGAAATTACTATCTTGCCAAGCCAATAGAAGTTATGAATAAATATTTTTTCTTTATTTGTGACCTGCAATTAAATCGGGAAAAAAATAGTGGAAGGTGTATAGAAGGTATAAGGACTTTTGATCTTTAGATTTCAAATCAATAACTTTTTAAAATAAATAAATAAATAATAGTCGGATAAATAATAATAAATGAAGCGTGAATTTATCCAAAAGTTATTTAAAAGATTATTTTTGTATATGATATAACGCTATTCTATTGTTATTATTACTTTCTGCTGAAAACACGTCTTGCTTTATAGTTTGAGAATCACTGCTTCAGAAGAAATGAATAAAAAGACACATTATCTGAAAGATTGCTGGCTCCGAAAAAAAAAAAAACTGTGTGCATGATTTTATATTACCTACCCATTGCTTATCAGCCCAATAAGAAAATGTCTTTTCTCCGCAAAACCACTGTACCGTATTTCATTTCACCGGCGATAAAGTCGCGCTGCTTTATAAAGCGTCGCCAAGTTATGGGAACCGTAATTCACGAAAGCTCAAAAGATTGCAACTGATAAGCGCCAATAAGCCCCCTTGCTTCATGGTTTTCATGGCTTTCATAACTGATGCAATTCGGCCAGGCTGAGTTGTCGATGCATCTGCGGATGATCGTTTGTCATCCTTCCCTCATCACTAGGGTAGAGGGTGAATCGAATGTTTTGAAACTAATGAGCTCGGAGAACGTACAACTTTATTGCGATGGTACTTCAAAGCGACAGAAAGTATCTCATTTCTTTTTCAATAAAATAATAAAAATATTAACGATACTGCAGTATATTTAAAATTCACTACGAATTATTAACGTAACTCTTGCGTTACTGATAGTTTTATTAATGCAAAATAAAAATCACGTTACCATTTCTGTCTAGGCAAGACCAGAAAATAATGAGGATTATAAACAAAGATCAAATAAGTTAAAATATGCCCTTACTTTTAAATTGGCTTAAGCAAATAGTTCAAATAATAGCACGAGTACAAGCAGACCACAAATAAAAGCAAGCACATAAACTAGTCAAAGATACGTTTAAAAATGAGATAAATTAATGGACAGTCAGTGGTAAAAAAAAACGACTTAAGACTGCTGTAAAATGAGTAACGTTACTAGCTGCTACGTATGCTTGACTACAAAATCGCCGATCGCGTACATGCTTGACGCGAAATACTCTCATTAGAAATTTTCCTTAATTTTTAGATATTTTCATGAATTTCCCAGACTTTTCCCTAACTGTCTCAGATCGATAAAATTTTAAAAACTTTTCCTTGATTTCCACCTCGAAAATACATTTCATCATACAATAACAACATAAAAATTAATAGTATGGATCAAAGTACATTAAAAAATGCATGAAAGTAAAGCTTTAAATAAGTGTATGTAAAGCTTTAAAGGCAGTTACAAAATAATTTCCAGATACATTATTTTCCTTGATGAAATAACAGGGATAAACTAATACTATTCAGATTTGAAAACAGAATCTAAACGAAAATTCGATCCCATACCTTTCGCACAGAAAAAATTAGAAATAAATTTATAAACTTTTATTAAAATCGACTTTTAATTAAAACTTCAAATAGCTTATCGGACATCCAGTTAGATCTCACAAAGCCTTAAAATTATTTTAACGTGCTATGCCGGACGCTAAATTTGGCAAGCATCATTTAAACATTTTAATTTTTAAGATCCTTTAATATTTTAATCATTAATCCATTTCAATCTTCTATTTTTTTACCATTCAACATTAAATAATTGAATTTATCATATATTTTTAAAAGTATCAATAAATACTGTTTTATTTACTTTAACAACTAACTGGTTATTGAAATGTACATAATTTTATGAGAATTGTTAATGCTTAAGTGATAATCTACTGTTTAGAGATACAGATAATTAAAGTATATAAAATTAATGAATAATTCATTTTATTTTTACTCTAGCGTCCCAAATAATTTAGTCATCAGCACCACATACGTCACTTTTACAAACCTACATTATATAACATACACAAAAATAACAATAATAATAATCATAAATCATAACATAAACTTTAAGCAACGTTTCTTCCGTCATAAAAACTGAAAAAAATATTAGATAGGGGGAAAAACATTTAAAGCATTGTTCGCTACTTGAAAAACTTAGCAACAAGATATTAAACAAAACATAAGCTCACAAATTCAACCCGGAAAGTTGCCAAAACTCTAAAAGCAACACTCAGCGGGATCAAAAAAGATATAACTTTCAAAGAGTATCTCAAGTGCAAGTCGATTTCAAAGTTAACATCATAAGTGTTCAAAAGAGTTTTTTTTTTTTTTTTTAATCCAGTAGGAACATATACAGGGTGATTCTAATTAAAGTCCCACTTTCAAAATGCTGTAAAAAAAAGAAACACTGAACTAAAGATACCTGAAGAAGGTGGAAACGGTACGGCATCAGAACAAAAGTTCCACTGATTTTCCCATCCTTCCAATTTTGGGTATGACCTTGCCGTGGTGGATGGGCTTTCCACTCACAGTGTCACAACTGTTGAGTGACTTGGAAGTCATTTTTCCGTCAAAACACCGAAACAATCGAGCACATTGAACACTACAGTGGGTTTGATGTGCAACTCATGTAAATACGTTGCCAACTTAGAAGCTTTCCAACATCAATTGAAACACACGAGATACACTGGCAGTTTCCCTTGAGTCCCTCAGTCATCAACCTGCAATATACGTTACTAACGGGAATCGAAGTGTGTTCATACTAAAAAAAAATTATAGCCTTCTATTTACATAAAAGGGCCTGAAGGCCGAGTGACTAGCGCTCTGGCGCTCGGTACCACAGGTTTTCAGGTTCGAGTCCCGGCGGTGCCACGGATGTTTGTAATGATTCGGAATCCACTTTAAAACCGTAGGTCCCTGTCCATTATGGCTGTAGAGCGTTGGGTGTAGGACTAACAATCCTACCCCATAAAAAGAAAAACATCTCTCGTCTAGAAATCTGCCAGAAGGCACCACAATGGGGCTGTTGCACGATGATGACAATTTGTATATAAAGAAATTATTAATAATATAAATAAAGATTAGAGAACATGAGAGAAGGTGAAAATGAAATGAAGATGAAAATCGGAATCAAAAAAATTAATGTCAAATAATTGTGACATTCAATTAAAAAATCCTAAACAGTTTTTAGAAATTTAAAATAGATAACTCAAAAATAAAAATTGCATGAATTCACTGTAAAAATCGTTTTTAGAAAAGTTATAAAAAAAACAAAATGCAATAAAAAAACCCTCACTTAACTGTAGCATTATTCTTTGATGTTTGAAGTTAATAGCCACAAAACTTCAAATGCCAAATTCAAGCCGGAAATTTGAAAAACACTGTAATTTCCAGAGCCTTCGACCAGGAAATTCGCGGAATCTAGTCCAAAACCCAATACTGAACGGGAAATCAAGAAAAAGTTCGACCTTTCACAAAATACCGTACGTGCAAATTGATCTCATCGTTCATACCTAAATCTCCGAAAGAGAAATCGTTAGTTGAACTTCTCTATACAAAAGGAAACAACGAATCAGAGACAAATATGACGATGTACTTCAAAATAAATGAAATGCGACATTTAATTTAACAACTCTTATAAATTCAAAATAATCCATGTAACAAAAATAGAACAATTCAACGGGTTATATATATGTACGTTGACACATCATCCAATGGTAGCTCTGCATAGGAGTTCAATGTACGCGTGTGGCGTTTGTTGCCAAAATTATTATTATTTTTTTTTTTTTAAATTCAAAAAGTTAAGGTGAAGATTGTGACAGAAAAAAACTGCATGGAAATAGGCTGCCTAGTGGAAACTATTCCACTAGGCAGTTTGACCTCATACACTGCGCAAATGGGAGATAGTCCCCTGTAAAGTCCAAATCGTGGCAACACGAGTAGCTGGCGTGCAATAGGGTAGAAGTTCGAATCCGTTGTTGGCATTGTTGTAGTCACTGCTTTCAAAAGTTCTGCAAAGCTCTCTCTCTCCATCCATATCTCATGATCAAATACTGATAACGAACGAACTGATAATAACGAATAGCAGCCTCCACAATAGAAAAATAAGTAATGCAATAATAAAGGAAATTATTTATTCATTCCAACCCAAAAGGCGTCTAAAGGAAAAGACGCCAAAGTGATAGTGAAATAAGTTTAAATTACAAAAATCGTTCTTCGATAATCAAAAGCGTTTTCACTAGCAATAGTCGAACAAATAAATCCTCCCGAAACACCACTGCACTGCGCTACTCAGCGGGGAATCCCCGAACAAGGGTCGACCTTTCAGGAAACATCTCAGGCGTGAGTCGATCGCATCGCCAAGATTTATGCCCAAATACCAGAAAGGAAATCGCAGCTGAGCTCCCCTATTTACACAAACGGAAACTATGAATTATGCAAATGGATGAAAATGAACTTCAAAATAAACTGAATGCGAGATTTAATTAAACAGTCCCGAAAGGTTCCTCCGGCGAGGACTTTCTTCGGGTCCAAATGCGTGTGAAGAGGGTGGTAACGCGTTCGAGACCCACACCCCCTACCCTGCTGTCCCCTCATTTATTATCCGCTGCCAGCACAGAATGAAACGCATGACGGACGAAAAGAAGTCTAATTCGCGGGCCCTTTTTTCCCGGACTGCAATTCTTTCTTTCTTTTGCCGGATCAATGAGCAGGAGGACGCGGGCCGGATGTGTGGGGACAGTAATTTTGTTACCGAGATATACATATATGTATATGCGCGCGCCCATTTAAAGGGCCACGCGGGCCGGATAGATTGCCGGATTCCCCGCTGGGATAACCGATGTGCAGCAGAGGGTGAGATAAGGAAGACGGGGTAAAAAGGGGGCCGTCGACAAATTGCGTGGGAGGAGATTCTTGCACATTTTGTAGCCTAGAACAGGGGTGGACAACCCGCGGTCCGCCTTGAATCTTTTTTCCCGGCCCATGATATTTATCACGCTTTTACAAAATCTATTTATTTTATAATGAAATATATTTATTTTATAATGGCCAAAGTAATAAAAAACAATGTATCAAAAAACACATTATTGGAGCATCCATATATTCAAAAATTACATTAGATGTGAAAAAGAGGGCCTGATTGGCCGAGTGTCCAGCGCGCTCTGTCGCTCGGCGCCATAGGTTTCGGGTTGGAGTCCCGGCGGTGCCGTGGATGTTTGTAGTGGTTTGGAATCCACTTTAAGCCGTAGGTTCCGGTCTCCTGTGGCTGTAAGACCGTCACGGAGCAGAAGTCAAGACTTCTACCTGCGGGTGCTCCCTCAGAACAGAAGCTGCACCCCTTTTCCTGCTTTCCATGAGGGATACGACAACAACAACATGTGCAAAAGAAATAAGACAACTTACAGCTGCTTTTGAAAGCTGATTCAGTCATTTAAAGTTAGACAAATATAAAAAAAATTTTTGAAATACATTCATCTCCCTTTCATGTTGAAATCGAGTCGGCCCCAGAATAGAGAAGTTTTTTGCATACCGTATTTTGGACGTCCATTATTTTTCTCCCTAGCGCGCATGCTCATAGGATATTGCGCATGCGTATCTGTAAGTATGTTTCCTATGAGCATGTGCGCTAGGGAGAAAAAAATAACGGACGTCCAAAATACGGTATGCAAAAACTCTCTAATATCTCCAAACGGAACTGGTTGACTTACAACAATATTGAATTACTATAAAACACATATCTTTTTTATCATTAAACATTTTTTTATCATCAAAACTCTTAGACGATTTTTTTTTTTTTTTCATAGTGATAAAAAAATGACTTAATTTTTTTTGTTTTATTACGATTTATTCATTTTATATTGATAGAATTCAATAAAAGGGAGGAGCAATAAAAAGGAGCTAAAACCCATAACGTCCACATTTGTGGCCGCTGAGCGTTTTAATAGTAATTTACATATACATTTCGGGCATAAAATATTCATTATTATTCCTAATATTAATTATTAAACCTAAGTATATTTAATATGCATTATTTTCTTATCGAATATTAACGATTTGTTCAAATAATCCAACAACACTGTCAATCGAAATACTACTTGCTATAGTGTAAGATAATATATCGATTGCTGGATTATTTGAACAAATCGTTAATATTCTTGAAAAATAATGCATATTAAATATATTTAATTTTAATAATTAATACCCGAAATAATAAAGAATAATTTATGCACAGAATGCATATAAATGACTATTAACGTTCAGCTGGTCACATATGTGTATGTTATGGTTTCAGAGCATTTTTATTGTATCCTTTCCCCTTTTAATGAATTCTATCAATATAAAATTAACAAATCGTAATAAAACAAAACATTAAATCATTTTTATCACTATAAAAATGGTGTAGAAAAAAAAGAACCACGCGTCACAATGAATTCACATTCGAACTGAAGAACTTACTTGTAGAAGGGGAAACGATATGCCATTAAAAAAATTCCAAAGTGTATTAATAGATGGCGCTGTAAGCGGCATAAAGAAAGTGAATTCGGCTGCTAGTGATATTTTGAATCGTACCAACTGAACCAACTGTACCTATACCTTTTGAACCAACTGTACTTCAATGTTCAATGTGCTTTTAGATGGAAAAAATGACTCAATCAACACACCGACACATCACATTAAACCGACCGTAGTGTTCAATGTGCTTGATTGTTTCGCTTTTTTGACGGCAAAAATGACTTCCAAGTCCTTCAACAGTTGTGACACTGTGAGTGGAAAGCGCATCCACGACGGCAAGGTCATACCCAATTGGATGGGAAAATCGGTGGAACCTTTTTAATTATTATCATCTTGCATATTTTAATAATTTGTTAAGATTACTTAAAGAGTAATTATTTTTTGTATTTTGTTTCCAGAAAATTTATAAAAGATTAAAACATTCTCCATAAAAATGTGAAATAAGGTTCTGTTAAACAATAATCTGATGAATACATAATATTTCTAAAGATGCATAAAGATTCAAAATCCATTCATACAAAAAAAAAAAAATTGAAAAATCTGGAAAGGATTTATTTTTAAAAAATAAGAAATTTTAATTAATTACAAAAAAAATATCTATATTTCACAATAGAATTTGCAGCAAATATGATAAATTACACAACAATCTGCGAATGATTCATTTTTAAAAATTGATATTGAATCCTCTTTATTTAATTTCAAAATAAAACTAAATGTTTTTCCCTTAAGAGCTTTAAATCTGGGATTAACTGTTACACCTAATCTTGACAAGTCTTTTCTTTTAATTACCATAAAAATGATTCTTTTAATAAGAGGCATCGATAAGATTACTAAGGACCCCATAAGGTTAACTAGCTTTCTTTCCACTATTAATACTTTTTAACAACTTTGACGTGCTTTTAAATACCTTCCACAAGTAATGAAAATGATTAATGGATCGAGGTTTATAGGAATTTATAGGAGTTTTTGTATTGTACGTATCTTTATAATATGTTGGTATAGTAACCCAGATTACTTATATTTAATAGGAATTTACACGAGCATATTATCAACTTTCGGCCCCTTTCAGGCCCCATCACGCCAACTTTCGACCGTCAGGTGGGGCCTGAAAGTTGATAATATGCTCGTGTAAATTCCTGATGGCCGATTGGCCATCAGGCCCCACATAGTAAAATAGATTTCGTAAATTTATTGCAAAAAAAAAAAAAAAAAAAAAAGAAAAGAAAAAAAAAACTTTATGTAAACGTTTTTCGCAATATTGCATAAAATCATATTTTATGCAATATTGCGAAATAATACATGCATAGTATATACATAATGTGAATTATGTATATACGTTATACATAATTCACATTATATATACGCTATATTACCTTTATATACGTAACACATAGTTTACGTTATATTATTATATTACGTTTATATATGTTTTATATATAGTTTACGTTATACATACGCTATATTACGTTTCATAAGTTTTCCGTCATATATAAATACGCTTTTATTACGTTTATATAGTTTATAACGCTATATTACATTTATATACGTTATATATAGTTTACGTTACGTTATATTGCGTTTATCTACGGGATAGGGTTGTCAGCCCTACGTCCAACAAGTTTTTACGTTATTTATACGCTATCTTACGTTTATATACGTTATATATAGTTTACATTATATACACGCTATATTACGTTTATATACATTATATATAGTTTACGTTTTATAAATGCTATATTACATTTATATACGTTATATACAGTTTCATACGTTTTATATAGCGTTTTAAATACAATCTTGACTTAATTACAACCGCAGTATTTTTAAACGCATTCGAAACGTACAGACAAACAACTGTCAATTGACTTCGAGTTCCAGCGTGATTGATTCAAAACTTTTAAAGAAAACGGACGACAAAGCACACAACATCGTCCATTTAAAGGGGCGCCGCCCAAACAAAACAGCGAATGCAGCGTGCGTAAAATTAAAAGCGGAGTCACTTAGGGCGCACGCAGATGAAGATGGATGCGCCCTTGCCCGGACGGAGATTCGAGAAACTTAATTAATTAAGAGCACAACGCCCCCTCGCTCGGCGTTTGTCGGGTCAGTTTCGCCGCCATGGATGAACGGCGGAGGAATATTTCACGCTCTGAGATCTGGAGTTGAGATGCCGAATAGCTGCTGCCTTCATAATATCGTTTGCAGAGTGGCACCAGAAAGGGGGAGGGGGATTCGGGAAAAGCCAATATTTATGGGGCATGAAATATAAGTTTGCTTGTTTGCCACTCATCTCGCCCTGTCAATAAAACCGGCGGAATACATGAGTCGAAAATGCTAATTCGAGACCTGCAGTCAGATGGCAGGCGCGTTCTGTTGGCCTTATTCTAAGTTTAACCAGCCATGTTTCAAAGATTAAATTTTCAAATAATATTTTATGGAAATTGTTTTTATCCTATTGGTAAAAATAAAATTATTCATAAAACATTTACAAATATGAAAGTTAAAATATAGACACGAATATCTTTTGAAAAATTTCGGGTGGACAATCTGCGGCTCGCCTTGCACATTTTCGGCCCGTGAGATGTATCACACTTTTACAAAATATATTGATTTCATAATGGCCAAAGTAGTGAAAACCATTGTATTAAAAAAATACATTATGTGTGCATCCAAATATTGAAGAACCATCGAAATTTTGAGAAAAATTAATTTTGATTTTTAAAATAATATTCTTTCGAATATATGACAGATAAATATATTTCTAAAATGTATGTAAAGCTGTCAACAGAATTTTGGTTTTGCTTGGTTTGTCGCTCTATGGTCATTTTTGTGCACACTTTAGGCTAATTACACGGAACCTACAGTTTAACGTGGATTCCGAAACATTAACAAACATCCATGCCACCTTCAGAATTCGAACTGAAGCCTGTGGTACCAAAAGCCAGAACGCTAGCCAATTGGCCATCAGGCCGCACAGAATTTTTGGGAAATCGCAGAATTCACAGAATTTGGAAAATGCCTTTTTTTTTGTGGATGAAAACAAATATAACAATTTCGGATCGGATGGCAAGTGCAGTTTCACACACAAAATACAGCATTAAATATTAAAAATTTGCATCCAATTGTAAAATATGGAGATTGCAACCAATTAGTTTGGGGTTATTTGGCTAGGTGGGTGGGGGTTAGATACATAGAAATATTATTTTTGCCGTGGTTCATCGTTAAATCCACATTTTTTATTATTTTCCATAGTAATTGCGCAGAATTTATTAGGCCTGAGCGATAAATCAATATATATCGAAATGTGGATTTAAGTGTGTTTATTGTTGTTACTTATCCCACTTGATAGTCATCTAGAGCAAGCCCACAAACTCATGGTTGAAATGGTTGGAAGAGGGCAGCTTCTGCTGTGATGGAGCACCCGTAGGTAGAAGTCTGACTTGGCTCCGTGACGCTCTTACAGTCATATGAGACCGGGATCTAAGTCTTTAAAGTGGATTCGAACCATTATAAGCATCCATGACACCGCCAGGACTCGAACCCGGAACATGTGGCCCCGAGCGCCAAACACTCCGCCATTCAGGCCCGATTTAAGTGTGATATCATACATATCCGATCTTATTATTCTTACGTTAATGAAATTTCCTATTTAAGATATCCGTTTTTCGATTTACGATATCAGTTTATAAATATTTTGAACATCGATGTTAACGCGATTTCGATGTTCCAATCCGGTAAAGATCGACGCTAACACGATTTCGATGCCTAACATCGAAATACCGATTTTGAAAACCGGTATAACTGCTTCGAAGATGATCGGTAAATCCGAAAACTGCGCGAGGGAGAAAAGCGATTTCAACATCGATGTTCGAAATCGGTATGATAGTTAATAGATATCTGACCATTTCAGATAGTCGATATTTATTCGTCGGTGCTACTGCATATTTGAGTTCCTTCTTAAGCTGAACACGTCTTGGAGGGGAAAGATCTTCGAACAAAAATATTTTGATTGAAAAGTCAATGACTGACATTGCCCAACACTTACTCTCATATGTTAGAATCAATAAGCTAATCTTCATATAAATAAATCAAAAGCAGTACCTCTGGAGTAAAAATTAAAATAAAGTGTAGTGCATAATACGTAGAATAATTCATATATTACGAATAATAAATTCTTTTAACAAAACCTTCACTGAAATTACAGAATGCGAAAAATAAAAGTTAGCGAGATTAAACTAGTAAACAAAAATAAGGTCAACGAGTTTTCGATTATTCCATTTTAGCACATTTATTTCGAATTCAAAAAGTTTGGAGGTGGATTAACAGACAAAATGGGAAAGGGATATTCAAAGACAACATGCATTTTTAAACTTCAAATAATAATTTAAAAAAAAACACGATATTTTCTATGTACATTAAATTATACAAAATTTATGTTGCTGTTCTAGTGCAGCTGGCAATACAGAGACAGTTAATCTTTTATGACACAAGCAAGGGCTGTACCGCTGTTACTCATTTTAACACTACCCAGGGGACACGTGTAGCCTGAAGATAGGCTACGGACGCTAGTAACACTATTCCCCCAACGCTCATGTTAGATCGGACCTACGGTTTAAAGTGGATTCCGTAACACTACAAACACCCATGGCACGACGTGACTTGAACCTGATGTAGCAATTTTTAAAAAAAATGTAGAAATTTTTCAATAAAATAGAGGCTATTTAAGATGCCAATACGTTTGCTGCTGTTATTTAAGATTAATAAATTTAATGCAGGAAAAAGCATTATATCTATATACAAATAAAATTATACGTACATACGTACACACACACATACATATATATATATATATAAATATATATATATTCGCACATACAAATACTAAATTTATAGATTAACCTCTTTTACTTAACGACTTCATAGACTAACAGTTTCCCATAACAAAGGAAATTTATGATGGCAACACCATATTTATTTGTGCATATGGATAAAGTGCACAAGTAAATAAGTAAATATAAATAATAAATATGTAAATGTATAATTATTTTAAAATGAGTAACCAAATAACCCTTAATCTTATTGGATAGTGTAACTTGCTTGCTTATTTAAAATAATCATTCTAAAATTTTTATGTTTTCCACGAACGTTGGCCATATTTTTCTTGAAATCAATAGAAGAGGGTTTCTGTTTACCCTTTGCTGGAAAAGTAACAGACAAAATTGAATCGTAGAATTTTTCTGTAGTTCGTAGTTAACACAAAAGTTCTGTTACTACGGAATATCCGTAGTAGTTGGCATCTCTGTTTTACAACGAACATTCGGTTTTCTGCTGGATCGATTTCATTTTCATTTTGCAGTGACGCTCGCCCTAAATTTCTCCCGCATACATTTGACGTGGACAGTCTTATTTCTTTGATGGACGACGTTGGGATATTAATGCAGTCTAAAGTTGTGTATTTCTACGCCTCCCATGATTTCAATAGACGTCGTTATTCAAACTAAAACGTGATTCTCTGCAATGGCCTCTGGGTGTAATGATCTTTATAAATGCAGCTATAACAATTCATATCCAAAGGCAATGAATCTTAAACTATATTTATGATTAAAATAAATTTAAATCCATCTACATAAATTTAATAAAACATAGATGTTTAATAAAAATGCAGGGTGATTATAATTAAAGTCATTTTGAACTGAAGATACTGAAGACGCGGGAAAACGGCAAGGCATGAAAAAAAGTTCTAAAGTGCATTAATAGTGACGCCGTAAGTGGCATAAAGAAAATGAATTCGACTGCCAATCATATTTTGAATTGAAAATTTTTCAAAACAAGTACACCATCAACTCACTATAATAAAACCCCACTATAATTCCCCACCATAAAACTCCAACTATTGATGAGAAATTGTCATAACCTCTGTCAAACTGTCGACCTCTTCTATGTCACATTCACTGAATCTTCTCATTTTTCAAAACAAGTATACCATCAAAGCACCATAATAAAACACCACCATAAAACGCCAACTATTGATGAGAGAGTGTCATAACCTCTGTCAAACTGTCGACCTCTTCTATGTCACATTCACTGAATCTTCTCATTTTTCAAAACAAGTATACCATCAAAGCACCATAATAAAACACCACCATAAAACGCCAACTATTGATGAGAGAGTGTCATAACCTCTGTCAAACAAACCTCTTCTGTCACATTCACTGAATCTTCTCATTTTTCAAAACAAGTATACCATCAAAGCACCATAATAAAAACACCACCATTCTATTGACTGTCATAACCTCTGTCAAACTGTCGACCTCTTCTAAGTCACATTCACTGAATCTTCTTTTTCAAAACAAGTATACCATCAAAGCACCATAATAAAACACCACCATAAAACGCCAACTATTGATGAGAGAGTGTCATATTCTTCTGTTGAATTGTCAACCTCTTCTATGCCACAATTTCCACAGAATCTGTTCATCTTTCAGAACAAGTACACCATCAACTCACCATAATAAAACACTATAATAATTCACCGTCACAAAACTCCAACTACTGTCCAACGGGACAATCTCTCAAACTGTCAAACAAACAGTCAGACTGTCAACCTCTTTTATGTCACAATCTCTACTGAATCTTCTCCTTTTTCAATACAAGCACACTATCAACGAAATCAAATACAAGTCTTTTTTTTGCATGGAACAAACGCGCAGTCCCACAAAATTTAAAATTATTTATGCATCAAAAAAATTCCCTTTTGAATTTTAAAATCTCATTATTGACAACGATTCTATTCCGGGTACTTTCCTACATCTCATAAAAAGAACCCAATAAACCTACTTAAGTACATGAAAAGCAAAAAGAAATTTCTGATCGTGTATTAAAAAAAAAAAAAAAGGAAGAAGAGTAAGAAACTCTTAAAGGATTACTGCAGCATTAAGGCAAAAAGTCAGGAGCGTTTGTCCTTTGAGCCCGATGGCTAATTCTAGCCAAGAATTCCACTTATTTATATCATCTTTTTGAAACTTATGGAACCATTTCGATATTGCCAAACTCCGGTTCACTCACTTCCCCGTCTGAGAAACGAGCGCAGCAAAAATAAAAATAGCCCCAGCGCTGCTGCTGAGCCCTAATCCGTCTCTTGCCCCATCCTTAGGAGGATGAATCACTTTGCTCGTTTTTCCGAAAATCCTCTTTCGAAAATGAAAATGCTCTTTCCGGTGGAAGGGAGAGTTTTCTATTGGAAGGAGTTGTTTACCAGTCGAGAACTGCAGGTCTCGAGATAGGTAATCGTTGAATTTTCGTGTAGCTGCAACCGTGAGTGGCTGCTGTCAATTCGAATAATCGCTGCTTGCTTTTGTTGCGCAGTTGAGAAATGGGAGAGAGTGGCTTTGGGGAGAATTTTTCTGGTGTCTAGACGATCCTTAAAGCAGTCTGGGATGATTCTCTGGAGATTAAACATTTGCATCTTTTCAAGAGGCTCTGATTAACGGATGCAAATGGTGGTGATCGTTATCTTTTGTGTTCGGAAATAATGCTTTTTCTGAAAAAAAATACTGATTTTTTTGCATATATAACATGGACCTCTTTTTGGAAGAATTCAACAACTTCAAAGTAATACACGACAAGATATGTTAAGTAAACATAATTTTTCGTAGAAACTTTAGACCGAAATTACCGAATTAATTAATATTATACTACCTACCTACCTACTTAATTACTACCGACTGCAATTACCGTATGGGTGATAGTAAAATAAATAAGAGATTCGTAATAGTTGTAATTATTATTAGCTTAGAACAGCGGTTCTAAAACAGTTTCAGGATCATTTATCTCTTAAAAAAATTTATGAACAACGGAAAAATTAAAAAAAAAAATTTAAAAACTTAAATTACCCCAATTGACATATAAAATTTTAATTTGAAAATTTTCAATAAAATTTTAAAATTTAAAATTACCCCAACTAACATATAAGCCACTGTTAATGAAATATCCTCAAACAATTACTAATACAGAAATGACAAATCTTTCTTTTCTTTTATCCCCCTCCCCCCGTACCCATGGCTATGCAATGCAGCCCCTATCAGAAAAGTGAGGGTAGAAAATCGGTAAGCCTCAGCTCGGCAGCTTGAGTATGTCACGAATGACCCACCAACAGGTGTTGAGTTGAACAGTGCCTTCTGAGAGAACTTAAGGAGTAAGTGCTTGAATGTGCTGTTATATAGGAGAAAACTAGTAAAACTCTAACCCTGGCAGCTTGACTATCGATGTGAGGTGCTTTGCATACATTTCCAAAATCGTCATCGAGTATCCTCATTTTTTAAACAGTGACTACAACAATATCATCAATGGGTTCGAACCTCAACCCTCTTGCATGCTAACTGCGCATGTTGCCAGAAATCTTACTGAACCCATCGAATTTGGACTTTGCCATGAATCGAACTGCGCATGTTACCATGAATCGGTAACTGTCAGCCAGTGGGATGATTGTCAGAGGTAAATGCCTTATATTCACATGTTATACAAGGAGAAAAACCATAAATCTTTAAGCTCCAGAAGAGAGTCAGGTAGCCTATTTTTTTTGCACCACACTTTACCTCCGCACCTAGTGTTAAGAAGCCCCCTACCTGTTATAAAACTGATGATGGAACATCAGTGAGCCTCCTGTATACCACAAGAAGCTCCCTGACGGTTTCTAGAGGAGTACTTTTTAGAGGTAACTGCCCTGCATTTGTATGTCATAAGAGAGAAAAATCCGAAAACTCTCGAAAACCGCAGTCTGACTATCGATGCGAGATGCCATTATCCCGATCTCCCTCAAGCATCCTCCTTTTCAGAAAGCAGTGGCTGCAACAAAGCCGCAAGCAGATTCGACCGCAGTCCAGCTTCGAAAGTTGCCACTGGGCCACGAATCGGGTGAAACGACAGAACTTTGAGAACACATTTAAATCCAAATTTGAATGGCATGGGTGTATCTGGTCTGCCTGAACTAGTTCTTCTATATTTGGCTTTGTTTGGGCCAGTACAACTCGTTTGCCATTTGTTGTGTTTAATCTTATTGAGATTTTTTTAGTAACAATGTAGTGTGGTATGAACATGTGGTAAAATTTCCCACTTGTAGGCGGTTGGAAAGGGAATCAACACTGTAAGAGTCATTTTTCCAACATCGGGACGGATAAGGCTCTGGCCATTTCTAGCAAACAATAATTTAAAAAAAAAAAAAATTAACATATTAACATCCATTTAACGGTTAAACTGATAATATATACAAATTAAAATTAGTTAATCAATTAAAAACTAGATTGAATAAGCCAATTAATTAAGATAATAGAACTTTTGTAGTAGATAAGCATGGGAGGCCCCACGTTGGGCGCCAATTTGTAGTAGATGTGTCGTCTGTTTGTGCAGCTACAGATCTGCGAGGGTTCAAATCGAGTCCCAAGTCCAATAACACATTTATTTTGACGCGCACAAGTACTACAATTGCATACATATACTAAACAATATTTAACACACAGCCTGTATATTTAAAAACATTCAATTACAAGTTTAGTGGAAGGATTCCACTCAAACTGGATGAGATATTGTTATTCAGTGCCAGTTGTGCCATCGCGTAAGAGTCAGGGTGTCTACTGAACTTTTCAGAAAGCCACAAGAGGCGTTCTTGCAGTGCGTACGAGGAAGCATGGTTACAAGTGGAAATGCAGTAGGTGGATCCACAGTTAAATATCTAATAAAGTATTACCAGCATCATTTAGGAAAGAAAATCTCATCAAGAAAAAAAAAAAAGCAGGACGTGGCAGCAATTGTAAATAGCCCAAAAGAGACCGCGGGTCCCAGGTTGACAACCACTAGTTTAGAGAAAACTAATTTTCGCAGCAAGAAATGTTCAAAATAATTTATCTGAATTACTATAAAGTATCATGACACATTGATTTTTCGCTTATATTTTTTTTTTTTCAGCGGATTTTAAAACATTATTAATTTTAAAATATTAAAAAGTGTAGAATCAAATTAAGTACTTCTCCCAAATATAAAAAGAAGCATTAAATTTCAGAAATGATCTCGGTGTTTTGATTTTGTTAAGAACTAACAGATATGACCCACACTATTCCGGTTACAGAAAAAAAAATTTTTTTTTTTTTTATAAGTTTTGGTAAATTTTTATTAGGAAAAGATATCTATACAAAATTAATGGTTGATACTTTAAATAACTTGCTAAATAAAGCACACTCATTCTTATCCAAGAATTTCCAATATTTTTTTTTTTACCTTTTAATCTGTTAGCATTTATTTTTAAAAATATAATAGTCAGGTTGGAAGAAAAAATAAAAAAAAATAAAAGAAAAAAAAAAAAATTTTAAAACAATAACGTAACAATTGGCACAAGTCAGTTTTTAAATCTCGCGCCATCTAGTGGTAAAAAAAAATGTTTTATTTAATTAAAAAATTGTTTTTAATGCAATAAAAATTTAGAGGAAAAAAATTAAATTTTTAAATGTTATGGTTTTTTAAAATACATAAAAAATATAAACTTTTTAACAAAAATAACAAATCACAAGTTTTTTTTTTTTTTTTTTTTTTAAATAGAAAAGTAAGGAGTTGTTCATGAGGGAAAAAAAAAACAAAACAATACTTTTTTTTTTTTGGTCTGGTAATTAGATGATAGTCTAAAAATGTAATCCCTTTTACGAGATCAAAGCAAAAGAATGAAAATAAGAAAATGCAATATTTATCTAAAAAACAGCCATTTAAATAGGTTTTACTAAAAGTAAACGTGAAAAACAATGAAGAAATAAATGAAATAAAGATGGCTAAAAAAATCACAAATTAAGGCTTTTCATATAGAATTAGAATTAATGCCTGTCAAATAAAAATATCTTCAATATATAAGAACCTATTAAAAATTGACAGTAAAAATGTAATCTTGCCTAAAAGCTATTGACTCAAAAAATAACTGATGCAATGCTGAATAAAAATAATTATATAGTGGGGTAAGAAACGCTATTGAACGACATCCACATTGTGGCCCTAGCACGTTAATTTCTCCCACGCGGTTGGTGCCTATAGATTCGTGGCGTTGTATTACATCCTCTGGAAGCGACAAATAAATTATTCCTATGCAACTTTTTGTGTTTCGGCCAAATGCAGTTTTTGGCCAAATTCGCACCTGAATCTGGCCATAACGCGGCAAATTGAGGTCGCACGCAAAAACGCAGATAGCCGAT
>BPLR01014602.1:0-138505 GCA_021605095.1 Caerostris extrusa
ACCGAAAACAATCAAGCACATTGAACAGCAATAAATTGGTTTAATGTGCAACTCACGCCAAAGCCGCAATAATTTCGATTCAAAATGTCACCGAAACCACTTTCATTATTACAGCGCCATCTATTGATGCACTTTTGGAAGTTTTTTCAGATGACGTACTGGCCCTTTCTTTAAGCATCTTAAACTTAAATTTGAATTCATACTTATGAGTGTTTTTTTTTTTCTTTTTCTTTTTGCAGTATTTTGAAAATGGGACTTTAATTATAATCACCCTGTATATATCAATGCTAATTTAGTTCAGTAGAATTGAGGCAGCTTATTTTTTTTAAACGGAACAATAAGTAATATTTTCAACAAAATGATTAATGTTTCATTTTAAAACTCATAAAATTAATTATTTAATAAACTGTACTTTTATTTTTTTAGAAATTCATGTTCTTTTAAATAAGAGGTATTTCTAGACTTTTAAATACAATATATTGATAATTTTAATCCAATAATTTGTTATTATTAAAATAGATTGCTATTGCTTCAATTTTATGCAAATGAAAATTCTTCTGTAAAAAAAAAATCGTGAACAGAAAAATGTCCACCAACAATATAAAAAAAGTTATCCTCAAATAAAATTTATAGTATTGCAAAAAGAAAAATTAGAAAAATAATATTAGAGATGAAGAACTTAAATGATCTGATTTCATACTTACTATATCATTATTGTTTATGAGATCTACTTGTGACTATAAATTATGAAAATTTATTATTAGATTCATCTGCGAATCTAATTGTGAAAAAGTATTATTTGGATGGAACATTAAATCATATTATTAACTATTTAATTATATTAATATCAAATTATAAAGTTATATTAATATTAAATTATAAAATTATATTAATATTAAATTATAAAATTATATTAATATTAAATTACAAAATTATAATAATTACCTTTACTTAATAAATCAATATAGATCAATGATTGGATTAAATCAGTGAAGAAAATTCATCCAAAATCATCACCATTGTCTGGTTTGAATGGGGCGCTTAGGCATTTTGTCTGCACCTAGACACTGTGCTGAGTGGTTGTGGCCATCATAAAGTATGGCATTGAAGTTGAGCCAAAATCAGCGAAGAAAATTCATCCAAATCATCACCATTGTCTGGTTTGAAAATGGGTGCTTAGGCATTTTGTCTGCACCTAGACACTGTGCTGAGTGGTTGTGACCATCATAAAGTATGGCATTGGTTGGAGCCAAAATCAGCGAAGAAAATTCATCCAAATCATCACCATTGTCTGGTTTGAATGGGTGTTTAGGCATTTTGTCTGTACCTAGACACTGTGCTGAGTGTTTTAGACCATCATAAAGTATGGCATTGAAGTTGGAGCCAAAATCAGCGAAGAAAATTCTCTTGTAGACGTTAATAACAATAGTTACAAGCTGTATTAGAAGCTGTAAGCTGTAAGCTGTATTCTGTTCTGTTGTAATCTTTATTACAAGCTGTACATTAGAACCAAACAATTAAATCTGTACATAAAATTAAAATATCTGTATATTAAATCTGTAACTGTAATTTGTAATATCTGCACTATTAAATCTGTAACATTAGATGTACATTAGAACCAAAACTATTAAATCTAAAATTAATATTACTTACTACTAAGCATTAAACAATGAAGCAATAGCCTAATGATCAAATACTGAAAACACAAATAACTCTATAAAATACACAATTTTTTTAAAAAATATAAAAAAATTGTATATTAATTTATCTCTCAAAGATATATTAAAAAGTTTTTATAACTGTAATAAAATAAAAATATATACATTAAAAATAAGTAATAAAAAATATGATAGTTATTAAAGGTTTTTTTAAAAATAAAACTTACATATTTGATACAATTTTTGTTAAAACTTGAAACCTAAATCAGATTAAAATGTAATTCAGTAACCTAAATAATGCCAATTAAAGAAATCTATACATAAATTTACCAAATCGTAGACTGAAAGTATTTCAAAGCATTGATTTCATTAGGTTAGGTTCCTTATTAAACAAACATTTGAGGCACACTTTTTAAAAGACACAAATTATTTGAACATATTTAATCAAATATCATCTGCATCAAACTTTTGTCATATATTGCTATGATTTTTATGACAGAACAGATTTATAATCAATTAACTCAGTAAATATTGTTTTGACATCTCCATGATTGACAAAGTGGTTAGTATTAAAAATTATTCCAAATGTTTAAAGAATTGGCAATCAGTAAGATGCAAATCTGATGAGCAGAATGGATGATGGCAGAACCTCAAATTTAAACAATCAGTTTTGGAGTGTAAAGTCTTGCCTTATCATTGAGAATAACGCATTTCAATTCCCAGCGCTGTTTCGTGACAACAATTTCTGATGCCTATATCAATTGTTATCAGAAATACTGCACTTTAATTGTTTAACCTACTCTTATGAAACTGTAATGGATAAATCCGCTTTAATTCCACCATTACCATTTTTTGGTTTGAATCGATGCTTAGGCATTTTATCTGCATCTAGCCACTGTGCTGAGTGTTTGCGACTATCATACAGTATGACCATTGAAGTTGCATGAAAATCAGTGAAGAAAGAACTCTTGTAGACGTTAATAACAATAGTTCTCAATAAGTTGAATTAACGATTAAAACTAGTATTCTATTAGAGCGTTAAATTTATAAAAGGGGATCCCATAGAATTTGAAAAGGGACCCAAAATCAGTGAAGAAAGTTCTCTTTTCAAACGTTAATAACAATAGTTCTCAATAAATTGAATTAGCGATTAAAAGTAGTATTCAATTATGAGCATTAAATTCATAAAAGTGACCATAGAATTTGTTTGGCTCCATAATTCATATTTTATTCTTTTTTAGTTATTTGTTTGCTATTGTTTAATTATGTGAACTAGTGAACAATTTTTCCATGAAAAATATTGTTCATTTATTTTGTTATAAAACATTATAATAAATAGTATTTTATTAGTAATTCATATTATATTGTATTTTTATTAATAATTATTTTTTTGTGCAGTAATGTATTTTCATGCATAAAAATATTGTTGTAATTCAATTTTATGAAAAGGGAACAGAAATGTATTAAATTTTTTTTCATTAATGGAAGAAAATTAGGTTTAAAAAAAGGAAAATTAAAAATTAATTTGTAAAAAATATAAATGCTGCAATGCAAATTGTTTTTGTGTTACTAAATAAAAATAAACTTATGAAAAATATACAAATACATGAGACATAGGTATGCAAAAGCAAAATTTAATAAAATTGTAGTTCTTATATCAATAAAAAAAACAGGTTACATGTTTATTAACTTGAAATATGAAAAAGTGAATTCACATAAGTATGATAAGAATGGAGACCCCCTGCCATCTTAACAAAAAATAGAAGGCTCTTTCTTAATCTGGATAAGATACACTACATAATAAGTACTAATTTTTTAGTAAAAGAATCTTTCCCATTTGTGAACATTGGCATATAGGAAAAGGCATATCATTATAAATATATATATATTTCATTAATTTAATTATATATATATATATATATATATTTATTTATTTATTTATTTATTTATTTATTTATATATATATAAATATATATATATTAACTGTTTACCCGGCGTACATCATATATTTATTTTCGCTAAACTTTATCAGGCAGAATAATTGATGTAGCGTAAAATTGCCTTGGCTATTGCTTCTTGGAAGGTATTACTAAAGCATTGAAGTTGAAAAAACATATAGAATCAACCAAAAATGCGAACTGATACTGTCACATTCACTGAGTCGAACAAAATCCCGTTATTTAAGAGAAGGACCACCTGCTCAATGACCCCGCTTAGCTGTAATCTCGTTATCTAAGAGTTATTTATTGATTAAGGGTAAATACTTGGGATTAGCTAATTTCCTAGGAAAAAGAACCTCTTATTCCGCAGCGCTCACCTTTCAAATATTTCTTTTTTTCGACCGGTTACAGAAAATCAATTATTTTTTAGTTTTTTATTTGTGGAATTAAGTATTCATGGATAGAATTCAAATTTATAACTCCTTCAATTTTTTCGTATTTCGTATTAATTTTTATTTTTAACAAACATTGTGATTAAAAAATAACGTTGTAATTATTATTATTATTATTTTTTGTATTTATTTATTTATTTTTTTTTAGATTTCAAGGTAATTTTTGGTAAATTTTGTTAGAAAAAAAAAAAAAGGTGAATGGAGCAAAAAGATCAAGAGGGAATTTCATTAACAGATGCAAAGCATTGTTTATGATTGAGAAGTGTGGTTTGTCAAATTGTAAAGAAACATTTATCGTGAATATTTTTCAAAAAAATTATATCGAAAGGGAAATATTTATATTTCACTTTCTATATAATTATTACTCTTATATTCATTATTCTTATATTTTGAGGACATCGTTTCTAGTTTTCTCGATTATCCATTGCAATAGCAAACGTGAAAGAAATGCCTAACATTTTTGAAACTGATCGCAAATCATTTCTTCGACGATACCAAGCAGTTAGTATTTCTCAATTTTTGATCATTGTCAACACTGAATCTAAGAAACACTTTTGCAATGATGTAAATAAATAATGCTTTTCTTTTCATGTTTGTGCATCAACAAATTACTTCAGACCATACATTTCTTTAATATACCTTCGTATATATACTGTTACTTCGACCTGTTTTCTGTTTATGCCCCTGTCGGCCGTTTTGCATCTGCTTACGACGGTGAAGTCGAAGCTTTACGTATTGCCCTAACTCAATTGTAGTGCCGAACAGAACAATTTACTAAAGAATTCATCCTATCTGACTCTGAGGCTGCACTTTTGGCAATCCATTCCTCCCTAGCACTTCAGTCTTCTTCCATCGAAAAGTGCATCTCTTGTCTTGAAGACCTTGAATCAAAGGGCAAGGATATCATTTTGCAGTGGATCCCAGGCCATTGTGGGATCTTGGGTAATGAGAAGGCGGATTCTCTAGTCAAAAAAGGATCAAGCATCACCCAAACCTTTTGTAAAGACATCTATTTTATCTCGATGAAACTGATGATCCGAGACATTTTTCGGAACACTCTATCTGATAATCTACGTGAAGGCAACTCATCTAAAACCTGGTTTAACTTTTATTCTAAACATCTCTGATCAGCCCTGGTTTAAAGCTGTTGCCCTTTTCAGACTCCTGACGGCCCATGATTGTTTGGCCAATCATCTTTTTTGAATGAAAATATTTGCAAGCTCAAAATGAATGCTCTGCAGGTTTGGAGAGGACATGGATTCATCTCACCTTCCTGTCTGGCCTGCACTTATTTCCTCTACTGCGTATGGTCGTTACTGGGAGGCTAGGGCCCTTATGGGCTAAACATGTCACTATGTGATTTTTCCTTCTTGTTGTTGTTTTCATGTGCCTAGTGCTATTTTTATTGCTTTTGTAGCCTGCCATTGAAAATAAAAAATATATATATATATATATATTGTTACTAGGAGCTTGTAATGATAGATATTACTTTAATTTACTTTTATAGATGTTACTTTAAAAATTTTTCTTCAAGTTTTCTAGTTTTTAAGTTGGATTACACAATATAATTAATTTTTTTTTTAATTAAATATAATTTTAAAACATTAGAACTTATGTCTGTAATATGGTTGTCATTCAAACTTTATTAAAAAAAAAGATAGTCTTTAAAAAATATCTAATATTCATTTGTACTCAATTTATAAATTAGATAATAAGAAAAATGACTAAATTTTATTCTTATTAGCGGGAAAAAATTAATTCACAAAAATGTTTTTTAAACATTAGATTTATTGCGCTTTCAGTATACTTAGAATTACGGCGCATAGCATTTTGAGTCTTGTTTAAAAAATTTTATTTTTCATTGTGCAACATCATAGGTTAATGAAAACAAAATCTACAGTAGTGAAAATGAAATAACTATTTTTTTTTCATAAAAGTTTTCGCCTTTTAATATAAAAAAATTTCCCTAAATGTGTTATTCAATGTTGCATCAATTTATTCCTATTAATATATAGAAAATAAAATTTTATTTAAAAAATAATTAATAAACTATTGAATATAATAAATTAATTTTAAAAAATATTTTGATAAACTATCGATTATATTGGAATCTTTCTTTTAATAATAAAATAAAATTCAATTGATAGCAGGGCATTTTACACCAAACAATTTTTGCTCAAATTAATCTAATTTTTACTGTATGGATCTTACATGAAACATTATAACATTTATAAAAACAATTTATTACAGATTACCAGCAGATTTATTACATTTAATTTTTTAATTTGACTTTTTTGTATTTTTATCATTTTGCTGAATTATTTTGTAGTTATGGTCAATTTATGGCTTTATTCATTAGAGCACATCTTCTTTAGATGTACTGATATCACGATACCTGGATGACTCGGTGATCTTTGTCTTCATTCTTTTGTATTTTCTTTATTTTCCTTTTAATCATCAAGATTATAGATCTTATAATTTTCTAAATGGGTTGTTTACGATTCATTATCTTCATGCATTTTGCGTATATTTTTATTTGTCTTTTATCAGTATCTAACTTGTATTTATGTTGGGCTTTGTTTCTTGTACTACTTACTCTTTAGATTTATTCTTCAACTAAATTGTGATTTGCTTAACGATGTCTTTTATTTATTTGTTTGTTCTTCAATAAATTAACTAATAGACATAATAATAATAATAAATTAACTAATAATAATAAATTAACTAATATAATTTCAATATAATAACTGCTCTCTGATTCTAGTGTCGTGGCCATCTGTACATTAGGAAAAAGGATCATGATAATTATGTCGAGGGAAGTTGTAGGCAACAAATGTCTTTAGCCTTCACTTCTGGTAGACGGGGAGGTATAATTTCGTTCACTGGTCTATCAATTGGCTGGTATTCACTACTACCTGTGATTCGAATTAATTTGAATTCAAGCAATAGCTCACTTTCTAGGAATCTCATTAATGGTGGAGATCATCTAAAGGGGTGATTCTAGTAGTATATATTATTAGTACCATTGTAAGAATATGATTTTTCTGCTTTCAACTGCATAATGGGCATTGGGGTACAGAACCTGAATTTACATTTAAATTCCCTGCATTATTCTTCTTTGTAAAAATGGGCTTAACAATGTCCTGAATTCATCACTACTAAGCTCTTTTTTTTTGCATTACTCATGTTTTCCCTCCTCTGTAAAAGTAAACGATAAAAAGTTCATTGGTTATCGGCATTTTGCAGATACCTAATTATGTCTTCTGTAAATTTAACCTAAGATGTTGCTTTTAAAGAGTCAAACAAAGGCTTGTATGCTATTGGCGGGGATTTACACTCAGCAAAAAATATTAAGTTCTGGTAATTTCAGTCATCTAAAAAAAATTGTATTTACTTATTGCAACAAACACACCGATTTAAACAAAAACATTTTTCACCAGCTGATTCGTTATTTGACATTGATACATGTATTCTCAATGATATACTCAATTTCGTGTCAATATATTATTGCACCCCCACTCAAGAAGAAATAGAAAAAGAATTACTTTATGAAGATATTGAAGCTGAACACTGAATGACTATAAAAGGATTATAAATAATTAATAGTATTTAATACTAAAATTCTTCCACTCCATCATTCAAAAATAATAAAAGTTGGATATCTCAACTGTTCTGTTAGGCATAAATTCCTAATCTAATAAGAGACTTCAACTGTCAATAATCTGCTCATACAAAAATTCTTACAGAAATAAAACATTGTCCTCCAAGCATTGTTGCTGATGATCACACAAATACAGAAACCTAACTGTGTAAGTTGCCAGCTGCCATATACCTCTAAACCAAAAGTTGCCCCTGGCAGGCAGATGGAAAGAAAAATACAAAAAACTAAATCAGAAAATTACTTGCAGTATCCTGAAGCTAGAAAACTTTCATTTCAACTCGTATCTTCTTATGCTGATATAACAAAGGAAAAAAACACTATTTTCTAATAGTACAATAGCTCCACAAACATTTCATGTTGCAATTGGGGCTGATAGTAGTATTACAATTATTATTTGCTGCCTCTTTTAAAAACTTCAGTCAATTTTCCTTTCAAAATTAAAGCATTTAATTTTGTGAATCTGTCCATCCATGTATTCTTGGAATATTGTATCTATCCATCCTTGTATTTTGTGAATCTTGTATCTGCATTTTGTTCATTAATTTAGAACGTTGGTCCTTTAAATTTCAACCTTACATTAAATTTAACTCTAATTCAAAAGACCATTTAACTGGCAAAAAGCAAACAAGTTGATAAAAGAATTTGAAAGACAAATTATTGAATACAAAAAGATTTAAAAAGCTGACTTTTACAACATCAAAATCAGCATTAGAATCCATGTCAATGGACAGTGTAAAAGACTAAATTAGTTTGAATAGTAGTTCAGAAGATATACCCAGAAAGATAAAGAGTCTGAGCAAAAACCAAGTGTAACTTAATTTTTTTATAGTTGCACTGTATCTTCGGAAATTTTTTTCTTTTTTGATTTTTTTTCATGGTATCATATCTCATATTCATCTATATATTTTAAGCATTTGTGAACAGTTTTTTACTTAGATCCCCGTTGAACGTAATATTAACAAGTTTTTATTGATTACACTTTATTTATTTAATTGTAACTGTATTTAGTAACTCACTTTTGGGAAAACATTTGACTGGAAAATATATTGCCAATTGTTTGGAAAAGCATATGGTTCTCGCGACATGAAACAACACCAACCAACCATCTCTAAGAACTTTGGAGTATGTAATATTACGTTGGGCTTAAAGCTACTTTAACACTCTCACCCAAGATATTTTTTTGAGGGTTTTTATAAGAATAAGTGGAGAATATTCTACTTAAGTTAAATCACTATTTAATTATTCACATTAACTTTAATTTAATAACGTTTCTTATTTTTTATTTATGGTATTTTTCACTTTCTTTGATATATGGTAACTGGAATATGTGTGAGATAATGTTCTGTTTCACTTGTGCGAAGTGGAAGAGGATATTGTGTAGCCACAGCTGATAATTAAATTCAGAATACTAAGAAACATCCCTGGCATATTTTTAAAAGAATAAATAATGGGTTTTCAGTAAGTTCATGGGCAAAGAATAAATCACAACAAAAACTAAGAACAAGAAATTAACAATTAAGTGTGAATAACCAAAAACTGAATTCGGATTAAAATAACGCAAAATAATTTTATTGCCTCAAATTAAAAAATGTCAAAGTATAAAATTGACAATTCTCCTTTTCATCCGAGGTTTTTTTTTTCTGCCATGTAGGTTTGAGGTTTACCATCTGCCATGCAGGAGCAATTTTCTAATAGTTAAAAAGACAGTTTTCTAAAAATAAATTACAAATAAACAATTTTCTAATGAGAAATATGATGAAACGCAGTTTTTAGGGGAGAATCATAGCACCTAGAAATAATTATAAGTATGTTAATTTATTGCAGCTAAATTGAATACCTCATTTCAGTAAATTTAATGTGTAGGAGGATTTAGGAAAAGTTTCAGAAGGGTATATATATGGGCGCAGTTATTGATAAAAACAATTGTTGAGCTATTTATGGAAAAATTTTGCTAGAAATAAAAAAAAAAATCTGCCGTTATTTTGGCATCAAGTTTTCAGTTGCTTTACAATGTATATTAGAAGTTTAAATATGTTTTAATAACATGTTTATTGATAAGAAAAATATCTTTATTTACAATTATACATTTTATTATTATGACCAAATATGTAAGTACATAATCAAATGACATTTTAGAGAAAAAAATTTCTTTACAAACCTAAAAATAATTACTTGCAATATATTTATAAATTAATTTAATTAAAGCATTAAGATTATTAATTATTTTAAGGCATTAAGATTAATTTTTGCTTTAAAAGAAGTAATTTATTTTCATTCATAAATACTTCAACAAATAACTGAAGGGAAAGTCGAGTTTAAATCAACCGTAAATTAAGCAAATTAATTTAATATTTCATCCACAAATTTTCGTTTGAATTTAAAAATGTCGTAAAATGCATTATGAAGAGCACAGTATAAAAATTGATTTCATAAAAATCCTCAGTAATATATTAGGAACCACAAATTCGTTTATAACAAAATCCTTACTGACTCATTGTGATTTATGAAAGAAATTATCTTATGAGAATTATTTAATTTGTGTTTTGTTTATCATATATTCTTACAAATCAAGTTATAAAGTAACTTAATAAATAATACAATGCTCAACAATAAATTTTATACCAAATATTAAAAAAAAATAGTGTAGTATAGTGCAGATTATTGTGGTGTATTATAAATTGCATTATTATTGTGGTGCAGGTAACTTATTTATTGAAATAATAATAGAGAGTTATTAAATTAATTATTTCACTGGTACTCAACATTATGAATGCTGGTGTATGCAAGCTATATTCAAGGCATTATATCCAAAAATATCAAAATAAAAAGTAAATAGTTCTGTGATTTAAATCTTTTAAAAAAGAAAAACAATAGCTTAAATAATATCAAGTTGCCAATCTTTTTCAAAGCGTTCAAATTACTTTGAATTCTTCAGAATTTTTCTTGTTATTAGAATAAAATTCTTAAAATTATTTGTGGGACTTATAAAATTAAAGGGATGTTAGCTGTCATCAAGTCTACATCCTTTTCTTAAATAAACAGAAAGAATAATTCACGTAATAATTTTTTTTGAAAATATTGCAAAATATGATTTCTTAAGTTTTAATTTCATATCTCAATTTCAATCGACATAATTAAATTAATAAATGTTATATTATAAATGGTAACAGAATTTTTTTGAAATATGTTCTTTTATCATAATTTTTCAAATAGAAACTCTATGCTGAAGATACATTATTTAATAACATTATTTACATTTAATTTATTTTTTACATTTTTACATTATTTTACATTTAATATTATATAAGGCATAAATTATATCTAAGTTTTGAAATGTTCCCATTTATAAAGAGACAATAACTCTAAAAATAGAAGTCGTTCATTGAATGTTATTTGATTTGTAACAAATGTATTGATATGTCTGAAGGAAAAAAATGAGATTGATGAAAAATGAAATCAAGAAAAAAATTAGCTTTGAGGAATAAAATTTAGGCAAAGCATTAGCCTAGGTAACATATTTAATTGATTAAAGCTTAAGGTCACAAGTTAAAGAAGAATGTGAATTTCTAAAACAATTTCCAAAATTTCAACCAATTCGAGAAAAATCATTTCAAATGTGAAATGGTGTTAATTAATAATTAATAACGACTATAATTCCCCACAATTTCGATTGTAAACATACAAGCACTTCTACATTGAGTCGTACAACTGTCTATTTCATTTTGTGGACAAATTTTATATCAAGGTGCATGAGACAACAACGAGAATACCCTGAGGATGTTATAGGAAATTGCTTCGGAGACTATAAATCCTGATGCAAGTTCTATGACACAGATAGATTGACACCAAGCGCTTATTTAGCCTCCTTCTAACCAACATAAGCCCTCACTACCACCAAGACATAAATCTCATCTCAGAACACAACAGATCTCAGAACTGCTCTCCAGTGATATCTAGCTTGAAAATACTGAAGTTGCAGTTGGTAGTGATTTGGAGTTAATGGCATGAACGCTACATGACGTCTGTCTTGGAGCTGTGCCTCAAGTAATCGATTTGTTATTGTTCGCTTCATCACTCCGATGCTAACAAAATCTCGAATTTCTGCTGTAGATGCAGTACGATATGGGATGCAATACGACCATGTGACTAAAGCTGGGGTCTTACGTCTCAGAAGTTATCTATGTGAGATCGGAATCTGTTCTTCTTGAAACAGTACCTTCCCGTGAAATCTGTTGTCAATAATCATGCACTTCATGCTTGCCAAGTCTTCCTGCAATATCGCGAAAAGCAAATCCACCGTATTCCAACCCTATTACATGGTTTCATTCAAACTCAGTAAGCTGCTGATATTGCATTCTTCATTTGTGTCCTGACTTAATTCAAGCTCACAACTCCCGGTCCGAAAATAAATAATGCTTACGAAGTTTACATCTCGCATTTAAAACAACCGCAATTTTCATATTCATAATGGTGTTACTAGTACAATTCTTAATCGTCTCTAGTGAGAGATTTGAAAAATCTTCATTTTTCAGATGTACAAATAGGCATCCTAATTTTTTTTAGCACAACTTCCTTCTTAATATAGAGATTTTTTTTTTTCACCAGAGTAGATGCAAAATACTTTGTAAATTGCTTTAAAACATTTGAAAATTTTACTTATATAAAACAATTTTAAATTATTATTATTATTTATTGTATAATCCAAATTTTTCAATTTCAGCATTTGTTTTTAAATATTTATATTCTAATCCTTAAAATTCATATATATTTCAAAGGCTTCAAATCAATAAATATCATTTTTTTTTACATTAAAACCTTACATTTTTGATAGAAGTTCTAGTATCAGTTCTTGATAACAATTTATTCATGATAATCTGTACAATAAATTGAATAAAATTATTTAAGCTTCATGGCACGGAAATACTTCACCTTCTATGACAAGGTAAAAAATAAGACATTATGTACATTTTTCTATATTTACTTAAAAATTAGAATATGTACATTTTTGTATAATGAATGCTGTTTACAAAATTAATACGTTTAAATAAAAATTTCAGTGTCTCTAATAATGAAGTTTTACATTGGTAGTACATAATTATTATTGATCATGTAATATTTTTAGATCTCATATTCATGTTAAAATTTTATTACCAATATAAAGCAGCATTCCACATGAAAATTTATGTATCGTTATGTTGATAAATAAATTTATAGTTGCGTTAAGATACAAAATTCCAATTCATTTAAACATATAGGGAGATATAAAATCTTTCAGAAATTTGTATTAACTTTTTAATAAACTTTTTCTTATAGTTAAGTACCAATTAGACTGGACTACCATATTGGTTGCCATATCACTAGTAAAAAAATACATATTTTCCGTTTTTAATTTTTAAAAATCATATTTATAATTAACAATAAATTTTGTCAGACTGTTTTGTAAATGAAGTAGCAGAAAAAGAAATCCTACATTGAAAGGTAGATTTCTATGCTAAAATATAAATAAGAATATTTTATTCACATTTGATAACAGCAATTCTCTATCGCATAGCAGAGCTATTAACGTCCTTCACAATGCTTATTGCAGGGATTAGTCTCTAAAAAATCTATTACATATTAAAATAAATATTATTTATATATTTTATTGCTCTCTATTGAAGGTGAACTGTTAGAGGCCTGAGAAGAATACGTTTAATAGTAGTTGGGTGAGTGTTATTTTGTTGAAATGAAAGAATTTTCCTTCACCTGGTATGTCCCACTAGAAATCCGTCATGTTAGAAGACCCGTGCCTTCCTTACTGAAGCCTTATTAACCCCGATTCTTGTCCTCAGGCGAGGCCGCCTGAATGTCAATTGTGAACTCTCATGTTGACAGATTCTTCGTTTGTGTTGCAATAGGCGTAACACGCCTTGGCGTCTACTGCTCACTTGAGCAATCTTGAAGTATATAAGTGCTTGGGAGGAACCTGTGGTCAACAGTTGTCTTCCGTACTTCCTATCTAATCTCATCAACATGAAGGTTTTGGTAAGTATTGTTGCTTACATCTAACCCGCGTCTTCGTGAGAAGATTAAACGACTCACGTGAAACTTCCGTGTTGATACATTTCATGATACCTTTTCAAGTATGTCATACTTTACAAGTCCTTTTGTCACGTGTTATTTAAGACTATCAGCCTAGGAATTATTGTATTTAGGCATTTATAACATGATTAAAATTTATAAAATATCTAAAGTTATTGACTGAGGCTCTAATAGATTTTTTTTTTTATATTTTGCATTGAATGTATATTTGATTAATTGCAAAAATATCACTGAAGGATTTGTTAGTATCTGACTTTTAAAAAAGACTAAATGCACTTATTTTGAAAAATATACTGATGTGATTTATACTTATTTCCAATTTTCAATCTTCATCATTATTGTTCATTTTAAACTTCATCAAGATCGAGTGCACTTCACATTGCTGGTTCCGTTAATCATTGGCTTCCCTACCAATTGTATGGTGAATAATTGCTTTCTTAAAGAACTGCTTACGAAAATTGTACTTCATTTGTAGACAAACGAAAGAAACTTAAAAACGTTTAATGTAACCAACTTAAAAAGTATTCAATTTTCTGTTAATTTAATTAATTATACCAAATTTAAAGCAATTAAATCAAATGTCTTTCGTCAAGTTACAATATTGTAATCAATTTGAGACATTCTGGATTTTATTAAATTTTCAAAGAATCCATAGCATCAGGATGTTACATGATAGCTACTTCATATTTTCAACAGAAAAACGATCAAGTAAACGATTTCATGATAATGTAATTGCAAATTAATAACAAAAAAATAACGTCATTGCCTATATGGACTAGAAAAAATTGTAAGTATATGCCTAACGCAATGATTCATTTATTTCTCTTTCAAACTGTTAATCTGACCAATTCTCAAATACAATGATGCTAAAAATCAAAAAAAAAAAAAAAAAAGATACGAATTATTTGCAGCTAATACTCTTTTATTCAGGTAAAACTATTTTTTACAGTGGAAAGAGGAAAGCCGTTTTAATTTCAGTGGATGTTCTATATTTCTGAATCAAATAGAATAAAAATGGTACAAGATAAGTTGTATAACAGCTGGATTAAAGTCATCCTTTTCTCCTACCTTCCAGGCTATCCTTATGTGCGCTTTCGCCTTGTGCAGCGCTACCATCATCCCATCCACCTACCTGGGTGGATATGGATACGCTCTGGCAGCAACCCCAGCTGTATCTTATGCACCTCTGCCTTATGCTGTTGCAGCTCCTGTAGTAGCTCCTCTGGCAGCCCATGCAACAGTGAGATACGAGACACCTGCCTTTGCCTACTCCTACGCCCATCCTGTAGGATACCTCAAGAAGTAAAAAATGTGAGTAATTACCTCTCTCTATAGATTTAAAACCGCCATCATGGCAGAATTGATTAGATTGCATCAGTATGCGTGTCGCAATGCGTATCAGACGCTGCTATCTAAAACTATTTGAAGCTAAAAACTACTACAGCTATTTGCTGTTCTAAAACTGTCCGATTCCACAGATTTTTGTAAAAAAAAAATTTTATATTTGAGCTAGTGAAATAATTCATTCTTAAACATTAACTCGTTTCGTAACTGACTATTTTCCAATTTCAAGGAATAAAGTGCCGACAGCTACAACGAGATAAACAGAACAAAAAAACTACAACTACAAAAAAAACTACACATACTTCAGCTTTGATTATTAATGAGAAAGGAATATTGCAACTATGGTTACTGTATAGCCTAAAAAATAACCGACTTCTTATAAAAACAACTGCAGAAAATTCTTCATTCTGTAATTTTTCAGATTCAATGATTTATTCATCAAAAATTTAAGCTTAGCCTTTAGATTTGTAACAAAATTTAAAGACTAAGCTTATAAATTAACAGTTAAACTAACCTTTAATAATTTATTAGTTGCAGGATATTGAATCAATCATAGACGTAACTTCTTTTCAAAATATAGTATCATTTAAAGATTTTAGGCTTATTTCAGAAGGAATGCAAATAATAGAAAGGCCTGATTTTGTGAGGAAAATAAAAATAACCATTTAAAAATAACTTAAAACTTCGAACTAAGAATATTCAGTACAAATACTTATAATGAGTAGTATTCTGTTGTTTAACGAAGTTCTTTAAAATGGGAAATATATTAATGTTAAAAACATTGCAATATACTTAATGAATAATGCAGTTCGAATATCTTCATGGCATACTTTCAGCATTTTTTCTCTAAATTATTTTAACAGCTCTAAAATTTATAAATTATTATATCTACATAATACCTTCAGTTGCTCATTTCATAATTTTATTAGATATCGATCAAAGAATCCACTACAAAACGACATATTATTTTTTCTACGAAAGAGATTATTCGAAAATAATCATTTGACAATAGTTTAAGAACAACAAATATAACGGGGTTGTTTTTGCCAATCTTTTTAATGCTAACTTGTTGAATAACAAAAATTAAATTCGATAAATTTAAATCGCAGTGTGCATTACATCACATGAAATTAATGATGTTTCACAAAATTTATATGATGCCTAAATAAATAAATTGTAATTAAACATTCAACTTCAGAATGAATTATATTTCTTTCAAACAAATGCAACACTCATAGACAGACAGTTAGAACAAGATCAGATTTTGTTAAAAGCAAGTGTTAACTATAAATAATTTACTATGAAATATTTTTAGGAAGAAATTTTAATGAATATTTGAAAACTTGAGGAATATTTTTAAGATGAAATCATGACTTTAATTTTACACTTCCATAAAATAATCATTTCTTAACAATCAACTACAAAACAACATATCATAAAAACAAAACGGCAGTATATTTGTCAAACAATCTAACCTTCAGTAATATTTTCTTTCTTAAATTTGGATCTTTCTATATTCGTAATCTTGAAAAATGAATTGGATGATTAAAAATAATAAAAAATAATTTTTAATTTATTTTAAAATTTCCGCCAGTTAATAAAAATCAACATTTTTTACAAAATTGTATCAATATTATTCTTAATTGTTTTTAATAATTTGTTTAACAAATAATAAATTTTTATGTCTATATATAGTTATTTTAAGGTTAGATTTTTTATTAGTTTTTATACGAGTTAAATTCTTTTTATGACGTAAAAGACTTTTTATTTTTATAATTTTTGTTTTTTTTATATATATATATTTTAACAAAATATACAACTTTGATTATTAAATGGCTTTACATAATAGCATCTGTATGAATATAAATCTTCTTAGATTTCTAAATGCTTTTGTGTATAATTTTTTTTCTTTTTTAGAACTTCCAATGGTCGCTGACCAGTTGTTAAGTTTGAAAAAAATGACAAGAAAAGGAAAAAATTTGTTAAGAAATTAATTGGGCATTCATTATACATTTTTGTAATTCTGTTGTAAGATCTGAAATGATCATTTTCTAATCTATTGATGTAACATCTGAGCTGAGTAAATAAATTAATATTCAAATATTCTTCGCTTTCTTTATTACTGACTTCAGTCCTTCCAGTTGGCTTAAGTAATACATGAACTATAAACATTAAAAATACAAACAAAATGAGGAAATCCAAATATTTGCGTAAATCACTATTAAAAATTTTATAGTTTCTGAGAAAAGTTTGTCTTAATATATATAAATTATTTTTCTTTAATCAAATTTTGAAAACTAACCATTGTTACATACTGTTACTATTGTCAATATTAATGAGTTTTGAAAAATACATTTTTATAATTAATTCTACTGTAAGATCTGAGCTGATTATTTTCTAATCTATTGATGAAACACATAAGCTGAGTGATAAATTAATATTTAAATATTCTTCGCTTTCTTTATTGCGACTTCCTGCCAATAAAAACTGTTGGTTTAAATAATACATAAACTACAAACATTATAAATACTAAACAAAACAGGAAATAAAATATTTTCTTAAATCACTATTAAAAAATTTACAATTGCTGAAAAAAATTTGTCTGAATAAATATAAATTCTTTACTTTAATCAAATTTTTGAAAATAAACCATTGCTGTTACACAAACTATTGTCAATATTAATGAATTCTGAAAGATGCATTTCGTCGTTAATTAAGATCTGAATTGATCATATTCTTTGCTTTCTTTTATTGCGATTTTCTGGCAATAAAGAAAGTAATAAAATGTAAGGATAATTGTAATAAAACGTAAATGTAAAGTTAAATTAAACGTTAATTAATTAACATTACTTTAAAAAAAAATTTAAAAGTTATTAGTTAAACATTAATAGTTAAAAATGTTAAACTTTATTATTAGTAGTAGTAGTTAAATGTTACGTTTTAAAGTTAGTTAAAACATAAACGTTAAAATACGTAAATTAAACGCTATTGCCTATATTAATGAGTTTTAAAGATGAATCTCCGTCGTTTATTCTTAAAATGCTTCAATTGTTTTCTGAACATCTAACACCTTTATTTTTATGGCATTTACTTTTTGAAGTTGATGAATACATTCGTTACATCTTTTAATTTTTACCATTCTAGTTTTATAGAAATTTAAAAAAAAAACACTCATATTTTACATATTTGTCTTTTATTACTACCTTTTTTTTTCTAAATAACATTTAAAATGAGCTAAAAAAAAAAAAAAGAAAAGATTAAATTAAACTAATGCAGTTTTAAAGTTGATGGTAATTTTATTTTCAAACAAACCTATTTTATCTGAATTAATATCTTAATAAATATTTTCTTACGTATGATTTTCGTATTTTTCTAGGTTCCCATTATTCTATCATTGACTTATGGTACAACGATAATTACAAATACAATAATAATAAACAAATAATTTAATAGAAAGATAGCTTATTCACAGATTATTGCAAAAGTCAGGGACGATAAGCATGAACAGAAGAGCCCAAGGAAAATATTTTTTGTCACATAATGTGAAATCGAAATTACAATGGCTGGGCTCACACTTTAAGAATAAAACAAAAAATAATAGAATGGATTAATTACATTTGGAATTAATTTTAAAAAATTTCAAAGAGATCATCATTGGTTAAATTATGATTCAATCATGTATTTCAGATATGAAACAAATCAAGCAAACATTGGTTATTTTAAAATTTAAAATGATATAATGATAATAATAACGTATAATCAAAAGTATCTTTTTATAATAATTTTAATTAACACTAACAAAGTCTGCTTTCATGAATCTTATAAAAATATTTTGACCAAAATTTTATTTTTAAATAATTTTTGCTTGATATTTCTAATTCAGAATAATATATGGAAGCTTTTAAATAGTTCATAACAGTAATGCCATATATAATCAGAAATTGATGCAATGCGTACAAAATATATTAAATCCTAAACATGAAAAAAATGTATAACGATCAGGCATTTAATCAAATGAATACATTTAATCACAAATTTTTAAAAAAATCTATAGTAAATACAAATTAGAAATTAGGGAATAAAAAATTATTCCATTTTGTTACAATTTTTATTTAATAAATTCCAAAAAACTATGTAAACATATATTTCTATAGTTTTTTTTTTTTAAGTTATGATCTTATATTCTTGCGTTTATGGTGTTCTTTTATATGTCAACATAGAAATAAGGTCGTTTTTGGCGTTATGTCTTTTCAGGGAGATAAATCACCTGTAGAACATATTCATTGTTATACCTTCTGCAAATTTAAAAGCAGAAAATTTACGTTATCGAACAACTTTCTGTAGCAGTAGCCGTAGCCTCTAGCTGTTACTCATTTAGCACCACCGGGAGCACTGTGACTACAGGAATGCCACGGGAAGCGAAAAATACCACTCTAACCCATTGATTTCTTAATATTTTGGTAGTGTGTAATTCAGAATTAATTGTTGTATTGGCGAGTGGCCTAATGTAAATGGATTGAGTTCCAATTTTGTCTTATGAAAAACAATATCTCCAAATCAGAAGATATTTATATCAAAGTTATTTATTTGATTTGTACATTATTGATACAAAATTTAATTTATGTTGTAATTTTTTAGGGAACATCCTGACAATTATTAAAATGAAAGTTAAATTGAACAAAGAAGAAAAGAAAATTAATTAATTAACAAATCAGTATTATTTTTTACATGTTTATAAAAAATATTATGTCAAAGGGAAAATACATACATCTATAACAGGAAAAATAATTACACTAATGCATTCACTATGTGCAATTTTGGTAAAGATTTTGCATTTATAAAAATAACGTGCGGAATTATGAAAAAATTTCGTGCTACATTTGAATGAAATCCTAAGAACAACTTATCACGTAGTGAAACTTTTCTTTTGTTAATAAGTAAATTGAACTCAATTTACAATCGATGAAAAATTGTCACATTTTTGTAAAATATAAATAATAAATCTTATTTTATCATGCTATAGAACACATTGATTTCACAATGAAATTAATCTTGGTTAAATAAAATAAAAAATTCCACCTGCAACGAGAAGTATATTGCAGTTAATGTGAAGAAAAAAAATAATTATTTAAATAAATTGTACTGAGATGTGTGGCAACAGGAGAGTGTACCATCGTTTTACTAATTAGAAGTTAGTTAATCATGGCTTAGTTACTTGTTATTTAGATTTCCCATTGTACTTTTGCTTTGTTAGTTAGTAGTCTGTTTTGCGTTATAAAAAATAAATTACGTGTTTGTGGGCAAATACACCCATATCCGCCCATAAGCTATACTAATAATATTCGTTATTAAGCAATATTCATTACTGATGGCGTGTAACTTTCCAATGACACCTGGCCATATTTTTGTAAATGGTAAAATATGATTTTTAAAATAATTCGCTTTGAGTATTATAACAACTTAACATGTAATTTTCATATAGCATATATAACTTTCACTTTGAGTCATATAATATATTCATAATATTTACCAAGACTTTTCATAAAACCTATACATTTCTCCAAAGAAAATTTTTAAATATTCTCATGAATTTTTTTTTAACTCTGCTTAAAACTAAAATTCATGCATATTTTATTTTATACTTCATTTAATTCCAAATTTTATTCACATAGTTCCATAGTTTACATTCATAAGAAAAAAATATTTTTGCAATTCAAAGAATGACATTATTGCATTTTTCATCATTCCTTCTGCTCAGATCCTATCTTGCTTCATCATGCTAATTTATCATATTTGTCTAATTTGCTTCCTCATTCATTGCTCAACACTTACTTCATCATAATATATTTTGTATTATTCAAATGTATACTATTTCATTATGTTATATTTTAAGAAAATTTAATGTATTTTCAATTGTAGATCATTTCGGGTACCTGCTCATAATCCTCGCTCTCTATTGAGATGAGTCTGACATACAATGTAGTGCTGCATGGTAGCCATTTCAGGAAAGGAAGGTTATATTTTGAATTAACACCCATTTTGTTAGTTCTGATTTCACTTACTATTAGCAAATTCAGTTGTAGCAATTACTTGTATCAATCACTACTTTAATTTTCCATAATTAATCGCTGATTTAACATTACTTTTGTGTTTCTTCATTGTCCATACCTTCGGTTCTCAAACGTAGTAAAGTCATTGAGTATTTAAAAACCTACAAATAATTATGGGCGTACTATATACAAATTTCTGACAAATAAGCATCCGGTGCTAACGCCTCAAATGTTATATCTAGATGGTCAACGCCATACGCTACTTGTTACAGAAGAAGGAGTCTCAGAGTCCTTAATGGAAATTTTTTAACATTGAGAATAATATACAAGCTAGCTCTCCTAGTAGTCAACCGTGAAAGCTGCCGCTCCTCATTCTCAAAAACCTTCTTTGAAACATTGTTTGTTTTTTATATGAACAAGTAATAAAAAAAAAAAAAAAAATTTAAATCATTCCTACTTTTTTTTTCCCCTCTATTGCAGAAAGTCCTTTATAAATAACTTTCATTCCTTTTTAAGTTTATCTGGCGCCATCTATTGGTAGATACATGCAACTTTAATCTAAAAAAATCTAAAATTAATGAATTAAATTTAATTACTGAATTAATATTTGAAAAACTTTATTAACATCCAGTGTCATCCATTACGAGTTCAAAAAAAAATGTATTTGAACTTGAGTGAAGCAATAAAAAGTATTTTATGAACGATTGAAAATTTGAACAAGATATATAATAGTTATATCTTATATCTTGTTCTAATAGAAGAAGTTGAACAAAAAAGAAAAAAACAATCAGAAAGGTTTTATAATTAAACCTGTCTTTGAATGATAAAAAAAAAAAGAGTAACTATAATTATTTTTATATTGGATGGCGTATACCTCTGGAATATAACACGGAAATACCCAGAAATATTCTGGCGCACCCTTTGAGAACCACAGGTTCAGGCTTTATTATACTATTCAAAACAATTTGAATGATTTGTTTTTATTTTATTTGTAATGACTGCCACAGACTTTTCAACTTTCATTTTTATATCATAGCTTTTGTCAACTGACTTTTTGTCTTGGGCTTACTGTTTTTCTCTCTCCCACGGCTACTCGATGCTGGTACCTAACTCTTTAAATTTTGTAAAATTTCATGCTAACAAAATAAAGTAAAAAAACTCAGTACTTTTTCTTTATATATACATCTATATATATATGTGTGTGTGATTTTTTTCAGTATTTAAAAATATTATGCCGGACTATGGGTCATTAAGATGGGTCTGAAGGTGTGGTAGCTAATAGTCTGTTTCGAATAAATAGAGCTTGATTCGAAATTCGTAAAAATTTATGATGATTTATTGTCTATCTTGGATATGAGCTTATGTGTGTGTGTGTTCGTGTCCCGTTAGTAGCCAGTGACTTCATATTCAATCCTCAGCTTCAGAAAACAATGAAAACAACAATAAAATCTTAATTAACTGGTTTGCTTATTATTGACTTTAAAGCTCTTTACATAAATTTTCAGCATCTTTATAATCTTTCTAAGATTCTTTCGAAAATTATCAAATTCTTCTAAAGATTACCCTACATGATATGAAGAACAATTTAGTTGAAAACTCTAGATTATAGAAATTCGAAGCACTTGGACATCGTGGGCAATTGTGTGTGGACACATGTTGTAATGTAAGGAGAAGAATTTTTGTTCTCAACATTTAATCTGATTTTTTCTGAATGACGAATCTCAATTTAAAAAGTATCTCATGGTACATTTCTGTTCAGACCATTCTACCATTTCGATGAAATCTAAAAGGGGCTGCATACATTGTTTTGATTACGGAGCACTGTTGTAATCAATTTCCATGAAGATTGTGTTTAGTTTCATTTACCCTTTCGGGAATGTTTCTAAATTATGGAATTGCACTACTTAGATATAATGTGATGTGAAACAATTCATCACCTATCATAGTGATCCAAAAAAATCCGTCCATCCTCTTCGTTTTATCGTCTCTGTCCCTATTTTGTCACCATTTTTTTCTGAAGCACTTGTCAAAAACATTCCTGTAATCTTAAGTATGTGCTACATTTCATAACAATAATCATGTAAAAATAATGGAAATCCATAGTTAAAGCAAAAACCATGAAGGAACATTTTTTTTGCATTTTTCACATGTTCAATAACCTCATGTCTCTCTGAATACTAGGCCTATCGTTTATTTCATCCAACTGGATTTGTATGCCCTCCTTGTAAAGGCTCAGCACCACTACCATTGTTTTTCCATTTCTAAATGTAAAAATCTGAGGAATGAATATTTTCGTATTAAAAACATGCGAATTTGTTCGTTATCTAATATTGATTCTTTTCTGTTTGATCTTTAGGAATTTTGTTTTATGCAACATAATTAATCACCCAGCTTTTATTAGTTAAGAAAATAGAAAAGAGAATTGCTCTTTTAAATGGAAAAAAAAACATTTAAACATTTTATTTGTTTTTCAACTTTATATTGGCGAAAAATGTAAAAATTAAATGGAACAAAAACGAAAATTCGAAATATTCTTTTTTCTACCTGAAACTGAAAAATTCTTCCTAAATTTAAGGTAAAAAGTTACTGGAATCACTGATTATTAAAAATATATAAAGATAATTTATGCTCAATCAATGTTGCATTAAAAAAAAAAATAAATTTATTCATATTAGTTTTAACATAGATGCATTACTTTATTAATTCATTGTCAAATGTTTGTTTATATTATGTAAGAAACAGTTTATAACATTTTTTAATTATTGCTATTATTTAACTTTGTATCTTGAATAATGCTAGATCTATTGGCCATAAAAAAGATCCATTGATAAAGACTCAAATATTCTAATCAATATTGTATATTAGTATTCTAAATTTATTTATATTTAATGTAAGTCTCGGAATTTTCTCACTATGTAATATAATGCTTCACATCAAAAATAATTTTATTATCAATAAACGAACTTTTAAATTATAATGAAACCTCCGTTAATTCATAATAGATGGCGCCAGAAACAAAAAATAGTGCTAATAAATAATATTTTCAATCAATAAAAGTAAAAATTTACACAAAATTTTAATTTGTATTTTAAATTTTTAAATATTATTATATATTGTGATTATGATTAATAATATTAGTGAGCCATAAATTCAAAAAAAAGAAAGAAAAATATTTTTTAAACAGAACTAAATATGATAAAAAAAAAAGTAAGATTTAAACCTAAGTTTGATAAATATGTAAACGTTATATTTAGTTGTCGTTATAAATAGAAAAAATTAGAATTTATCTTGATTAAAATTCAAACTTTTTTAAATTATAGTTTTTTTTCCATCCAATTCGAATTTCGGAAATGATGCAAAATGATATTTTGGCTGTCTGCTAATTTTCCGCGAATGCACATATTTTTCAATATATTTAATCAATGAAAATAACAACATTATTATTTGAATTTAAATAATGAGAAAATATAGTTTAAATGGAAATATATATAATAAAATATACCTATATTCTATATTAATGTGAGTGAAATTAACTTTAAAATGCTCTGTTTTATATTAGTTTTGACAGAAATGATTTTGGTAGATCTAGTAATTTTCTGAAAAATATATATATTTACTATATATAAATATAACACATAACTACTTGCAGTTTAATAAATAAACAAACAAATTTGGTGTATTAACAATAATTTTTTCGTTTATATTTTTCTTAAAATTGAAAAACTTATTATTATTAATAGTGGTCATTCATTTTAATTAAAAAAGAAAGTTTAAAATTCAAATCTTGATAAAAAAATTTTAAAAAAAAGTTGCTTCTTCTGTATTGGTTTCTGAATTCGGTTCACTTCCTGCATTAAAAGATTCTGAATCTTCGGGTATTTTTTTAAGGGTCTCGAACTTCTTTTGTGATAAAATAAAATTTCTTTTGAGGAAGTTTCTCATGTTTATTATAACTGGATCAAAACATATCAAGACAGAGTGAAAGATATCTTATTTACATTTTTCTCTAGAATTATTTCTAGAAAAATATTCATGATACCTTTTAAAATTCTTAAACATTGTCTCTTCAGATAGTTATCAAATGAGTACAAATGTTGTTATTGCTGTTGTTTTTTAATCCTCAGTGCCTGATGGACATTTCATGAGTATCTACTCATGGGTGGAATGAAAGGGACAACTTCTGTTGTGATGGAGCGCAGCTTCTGTTGTTAAGGCAGAAGTTTAACTTGACTCCGAGTCACTGAAGAGGCAGTACCTCCCGGGAGGAATTTTATCGGGATTTTTTTTTTTTTTTATGTATCATATGGGAGAAAACCAGGAAAAACTTCCACCAGAAAGTCCGACTAACAAGGCAAGATGCTGAACATCACAAACGCCATCGTTGCTTTTTGAAACAACAACAAAACTGCCACCGAATTGAACCTCAACCCTAATGCTCACCAGCGGCCCACGTTGCCACTGAGCCACGAGGCGGGCAAATAGGAAGGTAGATGAAATTATTTCGGCTTCATGTAATGTTGACTTTTGCACTATGGGGGGGTGGGAGGCAATCAAATACCATCCATAGTTTTTAATCAATTCTTTGTGAGTAGTTAGCTCCCAGTTTTTGAATGTATCAGTGTCAATGTCATAAGAATGGTGCAAAAAGGTAAGAAGCTCAGAGTTCAAGTTCCTTCCTTAGAATTTCTGTTTTAAATCTTTGGTATAATCAAACTATCATCTAAGTATATACTTGAATGGCCTTTCACAAAGGTGAAATTCGTTCATGACAAATATTTAACCAATTCTTATATTTAACAAAAATATTTTTGCAATAATATCATTTGTTTTTCAGTTTTGTGGAAAAAAGGCACATTTTCTGTCTGAGGTCACCCATACCTTTCCAATAGATATTTTGTCCTTTTTGCATGATATTTATAACAAATATTTTATCATCAATTTTTTGTTGTTCTGAATGTTTTAGGATGTCCTCAGAGATAAATATATAGCAGAAGAATGTAAAATAAATACTGAGTTTTAGTAGCATTAGCGATTCATTTAAAATTTTAAAAGAAATCGGACCCATTAAAAATTGACAATATTAAAAAGTGGAAATAAGAGCAAGATTTTATTCCCAACTTTGTCAACCAAATATTATTGATTGTATATAGAAAAAAATTCCAAGGTGAAATGGAGGTAAATTAATTTTTTTCTCCATTTAAAAAAATATTAATATTTTGAAAAATTTGTCAACTTTATATCACTAATAATTGTGGATAATTTAATAAAAAAATAAACGCCATTCAAAACTTCAAAATAATAATATAAAAGAATTGAATTCATGTAAAAAAATTATTTAAAAAATTTATTTGACACCGAAATGTTGTGCTGGTTATCAATTTTCAAAAATCTTCTAAGGAGCATGCATGCTGCCTCTGAAATTTGTCAGTTTTTGTGAATGTGCAGCGAAGAAACTATTCCTCCCACAGAAACATAACGAAGAGTAAGGGTGCAAAAATTTACTAAGACATAAAATTGATAGATTGATTTGGAAGCTCCCGGCATCCAAATTATGTTTTTCAACTTTTTTCCAGATTTTTGAGTATTCTGCCCCACTGTGACAGTTTATTAAAGATCCTTGAGGTTACTGATGTTCTGCCTACATGCCGGATCATTAATGTTAGAGAATCAGGTGCTGTAGGTTTTAGACGTTTTTTACGATCCCCAAACCCTCTCTAGAGATGAAACAGTTACTTTTGTGAAGCTGTATTTTGCCATGGCTCAATCATTCCTTCCAAAACAGCCGTATAATGGCGAGGCTCTGACTTATCAAATTATATGACCTGCTTCTTTTAGTGCGACTGATCTCATATAGGAAAATTGACTTATACGTACTGGGTCAATTTCATATTTATATATATGTTTATTGTTATAAGTATATATTTTTATACTTATACATGGTACTGTGTGCAAGGCATTGGTGCAGTCAAAATGAATAGTTTAAATCAAATTAAAATGGAAGCTGTGCTTAGAAATTAAACTTTTTCTTTTTCATATTCCATTCTGATACTCACTTAAGAGTCTCTGGAGCTTCTATTTATTGATGAACTGTCAAGATTTAATCATTTGTATGTTGGATTGAAAATGCGAAATTTCTTTCAATCAGATAAATTTTTTTATTTTAGTTTTTATCAAATGCGATTTAGAGACTATTGATAAATTTTTTGTCAATTAACAAAAACGAGTGCAAAAAATACATATTTTTCAGTCTCAATCAGTTTTTTTTTTTTTTTTTTTTTTTTTATTTTTTTTTATTTTTTTTTTCCTATATAGCAACTTTTTTTTGCTGGTTTCTTGTCAGCCGTCCAATTCGAAGCCCTTCATTGTTGTGAATGTGATCCAACATGAAATCATGATTTTTAAAAAAAAACATTTAAGTTTTCATATAATCATTATTTCATAATGTTTAAAATATTAATAAAAATCATAGCATTTAATTTATTTAAATACTAAACAATATTTATCATTTTTGTTTCTTAAAAAATTCTAAGCCTTTCTAAAATTCTTCTATTCTTGATGTTGATGAAATAAAAATTTGTGTTTGAAAAGGATAAAAGATTATTAAATAACTTTTTCTATATTTCTCATGGGGAATGTGTAGAATCGAACTTTTTTTTGTTACCTATTATCTTTAAAACAGTAATATTTTATGTACAGCAGCAGAGAATTTTACATTTAAAATATCTTATTCTTTAAAATATAGTACAAATATACTTAAAAGTGAGATATCTCTCATCTATTTTTAACCACTTTCTCCTCTCATAAGATATTAAGAATACAAAATTTGAACAAACATAGAAATCAAATTTATTAATGAATAACCAAAAGTTTACAATTTATTAATCATTGACCACCCAGTTTTTCAATCATTCATCGCCTTACGATGCCTGCTACCAAAGTAAAAATAATAAAAATATAAATTCTTATTTTTATAAAAGAATATTAATTTCCTCATAACACTTGCAAAGTGAATATGACTGGCAAAGGAGAAAGTTTATTGCTTTTCAGTAGTAAAGCCCGTCAGTCCATGAGAGACCATCACACATTCAACAACAATCTTCACCGAATTTTTCAATTCTGAAAGCAATGGCACAATCTGGTGCAGCTAACATAGTCGAATCCTCATTTAGCTAATCAATTTCTCACATATAAATCATTATATTTCCATCACTGGTTCTTATTATTGCTCAAGTAATTTATTTTTAGAGACTAGTTTATCAGATGTTTTTTTCATTGTCTGGAGCAAGGAAAGAATAAAAATATTATTAATTTAATATATATTAGATTCAAAAGATTCAAAATATTTATTATTAACATACCAATGTATTTAAGCTACAAAATTAATTTTAAAAGCTGCCTATTATTAATGACTTTGGAGTTTCTTTTCAATGTATCGCTGTTATTGTGAAACAAGAATTACATCTTGAGCAAATCATTTTCTGCATCAAAATTATATATGTCAAAAGATGTTCATCACAACTTTTGTTAAATTGTAAAATCGGACACCACCAAGATAATCCTTAAAGTTGTAATATCCCCACATGCCGAAAGTAGCATTTGCGAAGATGTCTCAAAATCTTATCACAATTATTAAAGTAACATTGAACAATAGCTGTGAGGAGACATTTGAATAAGAGCAACATTTGAACAAAATCAAGTAGATGAGATGTACCAGTCACCCTAGAAAAAAAGCATTACTAGATGCAATGCCATGGAATATGAATTTCTTAATCATAAAAAAAAACAGCTTCGTTTCAATTCCGTTTCGTAGTATGAATTCACTGGCACCTTTATCTTATGTCCTTAGGTGATCCTTTCTGATTTTCTATGACTGGAGAATGAGATGCTGATACTCATAAAAGCCCTCCCAAAAGTTCTTGATCGTGATCTTCCAGTTCTTCCTCCCTAATGAAACCAAGGTTTTTGCTGTGAAAAAAAAAAAACTCATATCGGATTGAATTCATGATTAGGTCAAAATGCGTGTGATGACATATTCATTAGAAATTAACAAATTAATTTTTAAATTCAGTATTCCGAATTAAAATGCTGGATATGTTTCGGATATATTCCAATGGTGAAGAGTGTTAATTTTTTTTTTTTTTATCTTAACAAATGTTTTTTTCTTTTCTTTTTTTTTTTTTTTTTTTTTTTTGAAAAGGCAATTCAGTCGGTAAATATTAAGATTGGTTTATACCTACTACATTAATTTCATGATTAAAAATTTCATCTACAAATTTAAGAAAATCTTTTGTCACTCACATATTCTTAACCCTGTAGCACTTTTCCAGCGAGAAAAGTTGTAACATTTCGTTCTCAGGAGAGGGAATCTACTACTTTAATAAGTACATAATAACAGCCTATCAATCAAATTTGACAGCAGATAAGCAGTGTTGTGGGTAGCTATATGACAGGCAATTAGTGTATTGTACTAATAAGAACAACCTGTCACTCAAATCTGATGGCTGATATCCAGTGTCATGTATAATGAGACTCATAAAATTAGTTATTGTCTGCGCGACTTTCACAGGTCGAAACAGTTACAGATGAAATATGGATTACACCATGAGTTGTTGCATCATGATTGGTAATACACAATGGACTGAAGAAGTGTCTACTCCAGTGAGAAGTGAGGGAAGCTGAACCTTCCCCCTCCCTCTTAATGGATTTTTTAAAGGGAGGTTTTTGGAGAGAAGAAACAAAGTTTGCAGACAATGAGACTACAAGAAGTGTTTTTGTTTTTTTTTTTTTTTTAAGTGACTGAATAGGTCAGAGTTTCCGCCTGTTTTCAAGGTGAGCCCCTTGTGATTTCGTGCATCACGCCGAGTGATAATTAAGGTCTACCGCAGGCTTGTGAAATAAGATCCGCCGTAGATTTGAGAAATCTGAAAGTCTCCGACCTTGGAGTGAATTGCACTTGTGAATCAAATTATCTTTAATTTTCCCTTTTTTGTAAACAGAATTCTGTATATATACATCTCTCTCTATATATAATGTTTGTAAGTAAAAATTAAAGTGTTCAAATTAACCTGAAAGGGGCGTTCTTATTGAAGCTGTTATCGATCTAGTATAGGCAGAGACGTTACAACCTGGTTGCACTGTGAAATGAGAGTAGCATTAATAAACTCAATTAATCTTTTAGTATATTAAAATAAAATGCTTAAAAAGAGAGTTATGAAATTTAGCTCAATTAATTAATAGAAAAATTCTTTTTTTATTATTTTTGTATAATTTAATTATAATATAGAGGATTCTGAATTCAGCAATTTTTCAATAATAAAATAGCAAGTGGTGACGCGAATATAATGTAAAAATCTGATACATTTTATGACAAATACATAGAATTCTACAACATGCAAATAATCAAGAAATATCTACAACTGAATTTATCTGCAACTGTGATAAAATCTAAAACAAGCTATTGATAAATAAATGCACTCATGGAGGGAAAATGCATTATAATTTCAAAATTTCAAATATTGTAATATTGTTATTGTTGTCGTATTCCCTGAAGAGTACTATAAAATCAATATCGTGGTGCTCCTGAATAATATTGGCTATGATGATTGTCAGCTCAGGGGAATAAATCATTATGCCGAGAAATGGTCTAAATCAGGGATGGGCAAATTACTGCCCACGGGGCAATTCCGGCCCGCCAGAAGGTTCTATCCGGCACGCGGTTGAATTTTAATTTGCCGTTATATTATATATCTATCTCCTTCTACTTTGATTCAATATTTTTTTCTTCCTTTTTTTCAAAGCACTGATGATCTTTTTACTTTCTGTATTTTTGTTTTACAAAACATAAATCAACGGATATAGCAAGCAAGACAGCTTTCAATCGGTAAAGTGTTAAAAGCGAATGTTATTTGTTAGTTATAGCTGTAGATTGGCGCCAACAAGCCTTATCTCTTCTCGGGGAGAAGACATATGGGTATCCAATTTAGGTGAATTAGATCTCACATGTGGCAGGCTACCCTCAATAAATGAATAGAAACTTATTAATTATGTATGAAACTGTATTTTGAGTCGAACGCAGATTTCAATGCCATTCAAACAGAATTGTATATTGTTACCATGCCTTTCAACGTAAATTGTGAAGCAGTGAGGTCAGATTTGTAGGTTGAATTCATTAAATTATCTAACAATCGCCTCAAGCAGTTGTTTCTAAATATGCCAAAGTTAGAGTTTAACAAATTATTATCGAAAGTAAGTTTCCCAAATTTATTATCTCACTCCCAGAAAATCAGTGCTATGTTTGCTACATCTTATATATGTGAACAAGTGTTTTCAACTATGAACCTTAGAAAGAATTATTTCAGAAGTAGACTGACAGATGATCATTTAGTCTCGTTCCTTAGAATCAGTACATTTTACTTCGAACCCCAATATAAGGAACGCAATTTAATTCATCTCTTTAACATATTTAAATTGTAATAAAATTTTAGAAAAATTTATCTTGGCCCGCCAAACTTTTTTTCGATTTTTGGCCCGCGACCGAAAACGTTTGCCCATCCCTGGTCTAAATAAGGCATAGCGGCTGCAACAAATGCACAATCATGCAAGACATGAGGAGTAGGTGAAAAAATCAATGTGTAAATCAATAGTAAAAATGTGACATCAGGGCCACATTTTTTTTATTTGTTAAAGAGTTCAACAGAAATTTTATAATTTTGTGGTGCTTTATCTTTATTGTAAGAGTACTTACTAGCTGTGTTTCCGTAATTTGGTATTTAGATTTGATCTTAGAAGGAATCATAAGTATAAATTTTGCCAAGACATTCACATCTGCAAGGGAAGTAGCAATGACAGTCTGATTCATACTTTTGGTATTCTTCGCCAAAGGATCAGCAATTTCGTTAAATTCCAAATCCACATTAGAAGGGATCTATTGTAATATCCACATTCTGTGCAAGCAATGGATTTGTTCTAAAAGACATATAATGCTCAAGATCATACTTGGAAAAACTTTATTAAGAGCCTGTAAGGCAGACCTTGAGTCAGTGAAGATGGTAATTCCATTCATTTGTTGTGATGGAGGTAGACTCAGATAGGCCTCAAGTACCTTGTGAATGGGTAGCAGTTCTCCTGTGAAGTTTGACGAAATTTTCCAGCACCGACAGCAATTTCAAATTTTTCCCTTCAGGAAGATCTGACCAACCTTCTTTACAAAACTTTAAGTCGGATAATCCATCAATGTAGGTAGTGATGTGATTGTGTGCTGAAAAGGGTATTTATTATTTTGAATCCTAATTTCTTTTGTTTCTCTCTTGGTGAGCAGTGCTCAATAAGATCAAGAACTATTGTGGTGTTTTTAGGCACTGTTCTATAGCATGAAGGTTTCTTAGTAATATATTTAGTAATAATGTAATATATTTGTCTGACTGATTTCCCAAAAGGCAAAATTGACTTTCATCGTTAAATATAGTATTTTGTTACCTTTCAATACCGATGTTCTTGTGCCTTCATACTCTTTGCTATATTTGTAAATTTCATAAAAGGAGATTTTTTTTTAAGCTTTACTTTCCCCTTTTTAATTAATGTTAGTACCTCCGACTAATTAATTCAACGTTGGGGCATGAATGATCAATAATATTGCAAAAATGTTAAAATAATATATAATTATTATAATTTATTTTGCAGTTTTGGATTTAATAATTTTTGAAAAATTTATTACAGTTATAAGTATTTATCAATGCACAGATAAGAAAAAAAATGATAAAATATTATAATATTTTAAAAAAGAAAAATAATAAAATCTATTATCCAAAACGCTATATCGTTGCAAACGTTTTGGAAAAGTAAGGAGAAAAATGAGTTAAAATTATGCAAAACTTTTTGTCTTTCTATATCTTCACATTTAATCAGCGTGTGTGATGTCGTCGAAAAATGAATGCATTGGCTAAAGAGCTATGGATATTTGATTTAAATCATAAATGATCATTTAAGTTGTTAAAAAAATACACCTATATCTCTAATTAGGAATTCAATTTGATCTAACAACAGTTTGCTTTTCATAAATATCGTACATCAACTTGCACTTGCTTGTTTTTACAATGCTCAGCCACTTGTAATAATCATTTTACTAGTCTGTCAATTGCTTCTTTATACGGTATCATAAACGAAATAATGAATCAATGTTTTTATCTATTCCATTTTACATTAAATAGGAAAAAAATGGCCACCTATGAAAACTGTCGAATACTTCATTTTGTATTCCAAAACCACAAATCAGTTCCTACGCTCAAATTTCATGTTTTCCTACAGGAACTGTGTTTTTTAATTATTTTCTTTATTAAAAATGTGTTTTTTAATGATTAAATTTTATCGTAAAATTTAACCATTTTCCTTATCCTACCACAAAAACAGTTTCAACATGTAAAAACAAACGTATTAAACTTAATGGAGAGGGTAAGAATGATATCGGTATTACATGCATATATTTTGTATACAAGCTTCCATTTCATGCATTTACAATACTTATTTTTTTTTAATTTTGTCTGTTTTACAGTAAAAAATATATTAAAGTATTTAACGTACTCTAAAGTATTTTATCAGCATATATCAGCTATTTTTGCTAGTTTCTTAATTGAAAAAATTTTTAACGTTCCATAACCACATCTACTGATGTTTTTATCAGAATTCCATTGTCGTTGTATTTTTAGAATTTTAAAAATTGCTTGTCTTAAAGGTCATTTTCTTTGTACAACTGATCCAAGGGATGTAAATTATTGAATATTTTTTATTAGTAATATTTCCTTCGGATTGCGCTTTCTTTCATACGGTGTCTATTTTACTTTTTATTCCATTTTACACAAAAATAATAAAATAAACTCAATTGGAGTATATTTTGAGCGAAGCTCGCAGATGTAGTTAACGAGCTGAACAAAGCAATTTCATTTTCATTTCTCAGTTCAACATGTTAAGTTAAAAAATATGTTTAGAATTTTTCCTTAAGTCGAAATAAGACAAGTCTGCAGTAATAGCACCAATTAATCTTATTACTTAGAGAATCATAAGGTTCTGAATATGGGCATGAAGATAATGCAGATAAGAAAGTAAGGATAAACCATGTCTTCCCGAAACAAAATACAGCCAACAGAGAAGAATTTAAGGTAAAGATGTGTGGACCCTTACATTAGGCTTTGGACTTTCCACCTTCCTTTCAAGGACGTTTTGATCCTTACATTAGACTTTGGACTTGGCACATTTCCATAAATAGGACAGCTAAAACCTTCGTTATTATTTAAAGAATTAATTCAGTTTCAACCATGAAACAGCATTGAATCAAGACCACACACATATCAAGCCCTAAACTTACTAAAAAATATATTTTTGACCAAAGGATTATAAAGAAATTTAGAATTCTGTGCTTTCTTTTTTTTTTTTTTTTTTTTTTTTGAATACAGGAAATACTAACTTATGTATTTGAAAATTTGCAAATTTGTATTAAAATTATACATGTTTTTGAAGTTGTTAATTTCTTTGCCCTGATCTCTGATTTCAAAAGCAGAAGTATATCATAGTTGTGTTGGCCAGTTTAAGATAAATTAGGAGATATAAATTTATCAAATTAGATGTCAATTATCTCACAGCTCAATTCTGACAGAAAGTTCTATTGACTTTTTTTCATCCCATGATAAGAACTTTCGATATAATTCTTAATAAAATCGACATTTGGCGTGATCTATAACTACCACTTTCCAAGTCACCATATAAGTGAATCAAAGAATATGTATCAACACTGTGCAGGAAGGAGGATTTTCTCACTGAAGTGTTGATTTGTTATATTGGTGGTACAACTGCAGTGTGATTATAAATATGGGTGTAAGAAAATTTAATGATTTGAAAAACAGTGAAAGATCACGAAAGATTTGGTGCCCGAAAAGATGTTGAACATTTTGTCCATATGATCTTATCTTTTCGGCTGCTTTTGAAGTTATGTACAGTAATGAAGCACTGCTGATTGAAGCAGACAATTTCCCAAGTGTGACATTGAGTATTTCAACATCTTCATGGCATCTGTTGCTCAAGTGTCGTGTCAATATGAGTGACATAAATGTATTTGTAAATATTTTTGTATTAAGTTAAAATTGTTTGTAATTATTATGTAATTCATTTGTGTAGGTATATTTTATGTGTGGCCGTTAGAAGGTCACTAGAACTTATCGGATGTTAATCCGATCTGTACAAAAGAGATTACCTGTTTAAGAAGGAAACAGCTCTTTTGACGCAGTTGCAATTGAAAGTGATATCATTGTGAATATTATCTGTATAATATTCACTATGATAACATATCATAATATCAATTCCATTATCTGTACTCACATATTTAGTGATGGGACGACTCTTTCGAACGAAACGCGCCTGATGGCCGAGTGGCTGCAGGTTGCGGGTTCGAATCCTGGCGGTGCCATGGATGTTTGTAGTGGTTCGGTATCCACTTTAAACTGTAGATCCTGGTCTGTTCATCCCTCGTGTGCAGAAGATGACTGTAGATCGACAAGCCAAACCGAACGGAAACAGAATACTTTGCCAGCAGATAGGATGATAAACATGTGTTTTGGGGAAAATGTACAAAAAGGACTTGCCACCGCTTCAGCTTGATTAAGTGATGGCATTCACCCCCACCAATAAAAAGACCTATAGGCCCAGGGGCGGATTTTATGAGGAAAATCCATCAAATATGGAATGAAGCGGCGGGAGATGTGAAAAGACATAAGAAGATGTTGGAAACACTAGAGAGAGGAAGTGATGAAGAGACAGAAGACGAGTAGACGAGATGGAGAGAGAGTGAGATACCCCCATAATGAATTGCTGGAAAGCCCAGAATAGGAAAGATGCCCAGTCGCGGACCCTTGTAGGGGCTTGAAAGCCAATAACCAGATCAAGAGGTGTTCTGTCTGCATCGGTGATGCGGACACTTAAGGTTTAGCCCCATTTGCGGTTGGTCCCTGTTGCCATGTCTTTAGACAGTGGCGCTGGACTACTTTCGTTATGATGCCTGTGTTTTCCATGGTGCCCGTTGAAATCATAAATCAATAAATGTGAGTTATTTTGTATTATTCTAAAATGAACCTTATTTGCATTTGAACCTGAATCATCGATGTCTTAGAATAATTAAATAAAAAATAAAAAAAATAGCTTGATAACTGTTGCCTGGTCGAGTGACAAATTAAGAGCTTGATTTCGAACTTAAGCCTGCCATTAAGCATTATAACAAGTCAAAGTCTATTTGATTCGATTTCCTAACAGCCAGTTCTTATTATTCTATCCTATTGATTTTGTGCTGATAAAGAATTTTCATTGTTTTTGCAATTTTAACAAATTATATATTTATGTTTTCATAAATTATGAAAGGAATAAATTTTGTTACATTCTTACAGTTCTTGACGATGCAAAAAATTTCATAAAACATGAGAGTATATCATTTATGGAATGTTTCTCAAAACTACGTACATACGACTATTTTTGTGGCCTTCATATCTTTTAATGAGATGGAAAATAAGACTGTTGGTTTCAAATAAGTGTCATGAATGCAAATACAATTATTTAATTATACATAAATTTAACATTATTCATTCTTAATGGTATTTTTTTTTTTTTTTTTTGTATTCTGAATAAGGAAAAATAATTCTACGAAGTTTCTAACTTGTATATTGAAGAATTAAATTAACATGCACTTCAGTTGAATTTCATCATCACAAATCTGGTTTTAATGGTGTTTCCTTCGTTTAAGCAATAAAAGGAAAAATTTCCAAAAAAAAAATTACTTTTTTTTTTTTTTTTTTTTTTCAGCCGAAACCATTTCTTATAATTTTATAAAGAAATAAGATCTAGGCACTAAAATAAAACCATGTAAAAGGGAAATTGACGGTTTTAATTAATAAGTGGGTTTTATCTGAATATTTGTCAGGTTTTTTGTTTTTCTTTTAATTTTTGTCAAACTTAAATGTCAAGATCTTTAACGAAGAATATATGTTTCGCTGATTACTTATTAAGTTGTGAAATGATTGAACCGTCTATATAAAATTACCAATTATCAAAGGTATAATAACATTAAATGATTACTATACATTTCAATCTACCGATAGCACTATAGTTCTCGATATAACACTAGAGTTCTCGAGTCTACGTAGAATCTATTTCACCATGTCTGCGACAGACCTTAATTATCACATGGCGTGATACACGAAACCACAAGGGGCTCACTTTGAAAATAGTCGGAAACTCCGGCCTGCTCAGTCATTTCAGAGAAAAAGACAGCACTTCTTATCGACTCGCCTCAGAACTCGTTTTCGTTTCGTTTTCTTTTCCGAAGCCTCCATTTAAGATAATCAGTCAAGGAGGGGGGGCAGCTTCCCTCATTTCTCTTTAGAGTAGACACTTTCTCAGCCCATGGTCTAACATCAGTCACGGTGCAACAACTCATGGTATAGTCCATATTTCATATGTAATTGTTTCGACCTGGGAAGGTTGCACAGGCAATCACTAATTTCATGAGGTCTCATTATCCATGACACTGAATATCTACTATCAGATTTGTGTGACAGGTTGTTCTCATTAGTACAAAACATTAATTACATATAATATAACTAACCACAGCACTACTGCTGCTGTTTCCACAAGCATAGAACTACTCTGACCATGGTAAAAATGCTAAAGTATCATTTCTAACGTTTTATGTGATTTATAAACTGTAGAAATACTTCTAACACTTTTTTTTTCAAAATATTCCCATTTCATTATTTAACCATTTTAATTTTTTGCTAAGCATACATTTTAATATAACAAAAAAAAATTTTATATAAAATAATTTTTTGTTATATTTTCTCCAGAAGCTCGATGATTGCTTATTTCAATAAATGTAGAAATATACAGATGTAATTATAGAAAACATAAATTTGCTAATCTTCACCTATTTCTCAGCTAAATTTTTATGGAGGGCTATCAAAGAAAATGTTTTTTTTTATTGAACTTGTGAATGGTTTTCTAATTTAGTGTTTTATGGAAAAAAATTTCTTCTATTTAATCATAAAAGTGACCTACGTCTTTTTTTTCTTCACTAAATTGTTCGAGATTTCCCGAATGACATTGTAGCATTCCCCTCACTTGGCTTAATGGTTAATCGCATGGTAATGGTAATTACGCAGATACATGATTCATGTTAAGTAGAGTTCAGTACATGTTCGAATTCGTTAGTGGCATGTGTTGCAGACACTGCTTCCAAGAAAAACGAAATTCGATGTAATTATAGCTTGTAAAGTATATCTCCTCAACAGTCAAACTGAATGCTGATACTTTTCTACGTTTTCACCGTTTTCGAAAATATTGATAAGTTACCTTTGTTCCAGAAAACATCACGTTCTCATTCAGTCAATAGACTGTCCGCGACGTATATTAATGTAATATACAGTCCACAATGGACAAAGAAAAATATTGGTGTGTTGCAGCACAATCTCTTTCATGCACTTCAAGAAAAAGTAAAAATGCTTCTCTTTCATATTGAACAATATTCGTTATAAATTACTGTTAAGATTTGTTAACTATTTGTTACCAGAACTGATAACTATTCACATATTTACTGAAGCATTTCGTAACAATACGCTCTTTGTGAAACAACACTGTTTTCATAACCTGAGGGCAGGTCACATGACTCACGTCTTGACAAGAAGACGATTCCTCTTCTTCCAAGGTTGGAATAGAAAGTGGGTCAATCCCATTATGCATGCAAGGGGGCTCTCGCCATTCTATATGTCACACGTGTCGCTTCTGGATCATTCTTCACCAAAAGTAGGAGAACTGATAATCAGTCACCTGCGTTCCCAAAAACCTCAACAATCATGATATATGTAGAAAAATGTCTTATGCGTTTCATCAAATATTCTTTGTTAGTTGATCCAGTAGATCTCGAAATTTTTACCTCTTCCATCAATAAAAAAATATCACCCCCTCCCCCTCCCCCCACACACACGTTTTTCTTTTTAAATTAGAAATTCTGATATTGTGAAAATAAATAGTAAACTTTTCTACTCAAAATTAAAATAGTCAGCATATTAAGCCTAAAAAAATTAGGATTCTTTAATAAATGAACTAAATTTGCATTGCAAGAAAACTATTTTAAACAAGTATTTAATCAACCATCGTAATAAAGAAACAAATTTTCAACTGTGAAAAATTCAGTGCTATGGTTAACAATGCAATGGATTCGATGTAATGCAGTTTATTGAGAAGACGATGCCCCCCAAAAAAAAAAAAAAAAAGTTGCTTAGATATCAATCAGATATATCTGCTAAAATAGACCAGATATATCTGCTTTAGAAGCATTTATTCTTGAGCACTAGTTTAATGTGGCAGATAGAAAAAAAGACTTATAATACATTTTTATTTAATCATTTAGTTTATTTAATGTTTTTTTTTACATTTTGAAAAATTTATTACAATAGATGTTTTCCATTACAAAAATTCTTTACAGAAGAATTTTTGTATGTATGTTTTGTATTTCTGTAACATGAAGTATGGGTGAATTCTATAAATTTCTTGAAAACATTTTATTTTAAATAATACTTAAATTTTACACCTGATTGATATTAATACGTAAATAGGATATTACTACTCAGGTATGAAAAGAATCTATCTTTAAGGTATTTTGCTTTTTCGTTTTGAGCTTCTTTCCAAAGTTTACACAAAACCGTGAGAAGAAATTCCATAAAATTACTGCTTAAAGAAGAATTGAAAAATAGTTCTCATTCATTAGTAATTTCTTACAGATTCTTACAGTTAATCTAATATCTGAGAGAGAATGTTGCTACTATCGCAAAATTAATGCTTTTCTCATATATCTATGAAAGGAGTAATTAGTGGCAGAACTAAAAGTTTTGCAAGACATGGTAACTAAAAGCTTATGCTCACGAAACGCTTTTTCATATTTGTATTTTTATTATCGATTAAAATAATATAATCGTAAGCTGTGCCATGAGTTCACAGATCATTTTGTTATTTATTATTGCTAATATTTTAATTAATCAGAAATAGTTTACAAAAGATTCAATGAATATCCACACACTGTTGATTTAATTCTCTGATGTTGAGATGGATCATCAAAGAATTAAATCAATTTCGTAAGATAAATTTGTTTGAGATGTAACTATATTTTAAGGAAGCAAAATTCAACTGAGATTTCTTTCACCCGAAACATTTATGGACATTATGTGTACAAACCTCATCTGTTTTGTAAGGTATCATGGATCTAAAGTTCTATTGATAGATTTTAAACTTTCTGCTTGCCTACAGAAAACTGTTTCATTCAATGCCAATAAAATTTCCTGGATGAATCCGATTTGATTATTATAAAATTTTCTTTAAAGACAGATTGTAGAGTTTCCCTACACCAAATAACACTACAGAATTAATCTATTGCAAAAATTGAACCTTTTTGTAAATTCATTTAGGAGCACAAAGAGGTTTGGCGGCCTGATGGTCAATTGGTTAGCGCTCTGGCCTTTGGTACTACAGGTTTCAGGTTCGAATTCTGGTGGTCTCATGAATATTTGTTAGTGGTTGGAATCCCCGTTAAACTGTAGGTCCCGGTGTAATTAGCCTAAAGTGTGCACAAATTGACCATAGAGCGATAGCCCAAACCATAGAGGTTTGGTTTGGTTATTACAGAAAAATGTGTTACAGAATTATTTCGTGTATCACAGAAAATTTTTAGCTTTTTGTAACTAGGGTTAATCTAAGCTGTTCTTTTCCTATTTTAATAATTAGTAATACAACAAATTTATTTTGTGTTATTGCATCATGTCAAATTTTATTAATAATTTGACATGATGCAATATCTTATTATAATAAATTCTGATTCATTATGCGTATAACTACAATGTTAACAAAAATAGCAACACAAAAAATGTTATCTTTTAGAATCATACTTTATTTTTATAGCAAAGTTTTACATAATGGAGAAAATGCACGTGCTAAAAAAAGAAAATTTGAATTCTGAAATTATTCAAATTATGCAACAAAGTAAATGACTAAGAATGGAATTCAGTTACATAATGAAATCATAAAGATCGCCAAATGATAGTTTTAAACTTCAGCGAATCAAATTTTAAGGGCATTTTTAAAATTAAATAAAATTGACATCTCCCTGCTGTTCTAAATATTTGAAATTTTTGTATATAGGACAATTTTTTTTTTTTTTATTGTAACAGCAATTTTTATTTTGGGTTTTTAAATGAAGATAATTCAATCGGTAAACTTCTAACGAATAAAATTTTAATAAAATTCAATGCAACGCATGTGTAAAATTTTATTCAGTCTTATATAAAACGCGATTTATTGCAATTCTTTTTTTTTTTTTTTTGTGCTTCACGAATGCTTTTATTATCAGTTGATCGGAAGGTAACTTAAATGATGAATTATGTGAATAATAAATTTTCCACATAAACTAATATATTTAATTTTGATTTTTAAACGAATTATGCACTTTTTAACTTCTCTTTTTGAACAGTTCTAAGAAAATATCACAGCCTTTGCATACAGCCAAATTTTATTTAGCTTTTTCTATATAGTTACAAAGATTATTAATATCCCAATAACAAATTAAGAATTATTTTGTGACAATTAATCATCACTATTTAAAAAAAATTAAACTGTAGAACTGTAGATGAAGTAATAGTTTTTAGTTTGATTTTTATGAGAAACAAAATTCTAATACTAATTGTTGTGCCTAAGTAGGATTTCTCAATAAGGCTTATTTATCTTTCACACAGTTCTGCAACTGATACATTCAAGGTGATTCCATTAAACTACAATTATAATATTTCAATTCTTTAATTTTAATTTTGTTATTTGCTAATAATATATTTGACCCAAAAGGAAATTAAAAATATTTATAATAATTTTATTATTATATCTTTTTTAGAATGAAGGAAATTATTTATAATGCTTATTCCAAAGAGATATCGAATCCCAATAGACGCGGGAAAATAACTTGTTTTATATCAAAATATCAACACAGTGAATAACAAAATGCTTCTTCTTACTATTGTACATACAATTTTAGAATATTTATTATAGCTTATGAATAAATCGGTTGTATAATTATAAATAAGTGTATCATAATAATTAAATTTATCATATCAAAGACATGATGTAACTTAATATAATTTATTGTTTTGCTGTATACCTTTGATTTCGTGTTCCATTAAAGTAAAGTCCCAATAGTAAGGAAAACGTATGTCTTTAAAAGATTTTAATAAGTAATTACAGAACAGTTGAATTTTATATCGAAAATATCAACATAGCGAATAACAAAATGCTTCTTCTTACTATCGTACATACAATTTTAGAATGTTTATTATAGCTTATGAATAAATCGTTTGTATAATTATAAATAAGTGTATCATAATAATTAAATTTATCATATCAAAGACATGATGTAACTTAATATAATTTGTTGTTTTGCTGTATACCTTTAGGATTTCGTGTTCCATTAAAGTAAAGTCCCAATAGTAAGGAAAATGTATGTCTTTAAAAGATTTTAAAACTAATTACAGAAATTTCGTGTCCCAAGTGAGAAGTAATAGAAATTTCGGTGGAAACCGTTTAAACCGGCTGTTATAATCCCAGTTCAGTCTCTGCATTTCAAAAAGTATATTGCAATCTGCACATCCAGAAGTATAAAATCGCACCCTTTTGCAAGCTCATGTTATCATTTGACCATAAGTTGAGCTAGAAGCTGTTTGACTGCCCGAAAAGTGTAAATTGAATTAATTGAGTGTATTGGAATTTTAATGGTATAAATTTGATAAAAAAAATTTTTTTTCTTAACAAATTTATTTTTGTGAAGGTATATAGGATGTTTGGGCAGTACTGCATAAACAGCAAGGTAAAACTCATCACTAAAAGAATATAAAAGCTGTCAAAGCAACCGTACATTTTTTGCGTAACATACATACCATATAGCAACTGTTTCCAGAAGTTCGAATCCGACAGTGGCTGTCCATTTGGGAAACAGAGGCGCACTGTATATCTTTTAATATATCCCAATTTTTATGTACTCCGAAGTCGGATTCTCTAAGACACATAGTTTCTAAGATAAGCGGGAAAGAAAAACTCTACACCCGAAGCATGGAAAATAAGCTTTGTTAGAAACAACAGTAATTGCATATGACATGGTGTTTGCTTAGAAAGATGCTAAAAAAGGAGCACCATTCATATCAAGCCATGCAGACACATGCCGTATAGTAGCTAATTGTATAATCTTTAAAACCTTGTTACCCAAAAATGGAAAGCATATTGCAGACGAGAAACAAAATTTTGTTCTGTAGTAACTTTGGTACTATATACAAATTCTTTCAGATTTCCCCATGGAAAAAAATCCAAAAACAACCAAATCAAGAAATAGTATCCCGATGATTGATTGCCGATGGCATTGATGCCGGGATGATGGGATTATGGATAGTGAGAGGTATGCTTTTTCAATTTCTAATGCCACTAAATTGACAGTAGATAAAGTATAAAATCACAATATTCTCGAACAGAATGCATTATTATTATTTAAAGTTTGCCAATCGTTTCCAGAAGGTCGAACCAGTCACTGACTGTCCATTTGGAAAACTGATGCTCTCTCTATATTTTTAATACCCCCCCCCCTTCCCAAGATTAGGGGCACGGACTTTATTTTTAAAACTTTTGGTTTCTCCTCCGTTCTGTAGGTTCACATAATTCTAAAACAACCTTTTTTTGTTACTAGATGTGACATTATATTTTTTTATCGCATTTTTCTCAGAAACTGTGGATCGTAGTTCCTTAGGTAATTTTTATGTGTTCCGAAAATAGATTTTGTCCTTGGACAGTTTAGGCAATACTGTCCGCATTATCTCAATATTTAATGAAATATACAATTGGTAAAAAAAAAATATTTTTACAGTTATTCCAACAAGTTAAAAAAATGTAATGGAAATATGTTATTACCAAATTCATTTGAGATTATATATTTTTTTATTATTTTCTGGAATAAATTGATATCTGAATATCTATAATATATTTAAGTGTTTAAACTTATAAAAGCATTGATAAACGTTTTTGATTTTATAAAATAGGCCTGTTATATTCAATGATCCCAATAAAATAACACATCTTGTTTGGAGAGAGGTTAGCAATAAATATATACAGTAATTTGGGAAAATTTCATGATTGTTTGCAAAAATTAATGCTTAATAATTAGTGAGGCTTTTTCTGTAAGATTAGTTTTTGTAACTCAATTATAGAAACAGAAAGATGCATTATACACAAAAAAAGCAGTAAACATATTTTCTTACATTTTATAATAAAGAGTATTTTTTTTATTTTTAAGTCACATCGCATCATGTTCCTAGTTTAAAATATATTAGAAATTTAGAAATATATTTATCAAGTGAAAAGTCACACGGTAGATGTTTGTTAGATATTTAAAAATAATAATAATTGCTTTCGGCTTTATATTATATTTTGATTTAGACTATTCAGATTTATTGATTCTTGTATTAATCAGTCTAAATGGTCTAAAGCAAAATAATCTATAATAAATCTGAGTTGTTGAACATAACTTCTTTAAACAAAATCTTCTTCGAGTGTTGTTTTCTGATATTTTCTTCTTTTTGAACTTCATAAAATTAAAAGCTTTACAATTTAAATTCTTCATAAATACGTAACCTATTTCACTGTTAAAAATTTAAGATATTATTTATAATTAATAAGTACATTAAACAAATATAATTAAAATCAAAATATCGAGCTAGAATTGAAAGAACTCGAATGCAAACATTTACATTGGTTAGATTCCATTAGTAAATTCTTTGTTCAAAATGATAATTTATTCAACATTTAACAAGGCTTTGAATGAAAATTATTTCTTTGCGTAAATACCTAGTAAGTGTATTGCAACAGAATCGTGTTCTCTTGTTTTGTTTATGTATAGATTTTTAGCACAGTAAACAACAGTTTGTTTCACTAAGCCGAATTTCATTAAAATTCGGATAAGCTGTGGTATTGCTAACGAAATTGTGGACATGAACAAGTCAAGTTCATTAAAAGGAAACCATAAACTCTATTTCCTCAACACAGTTTCCGAAACTTTGACACAGAACCTAATGAAGAACATTTCTATAAAATTTGTCTAGAGTTAAGTTCTTAGTCTTTTCTAGAAATTTGGCTAGATTGATCATCAACATCATCAATTTGAAAATATTTTGTTTTGTACATTATACCTCATTTCTAAGTCATGCATGCGTCAGTACAGAATCGCTTGATTACATATAGAACTACTCGCTTAACCTGTATACCGGTTCTTAATGCGTTACCGTCCTCAAACAACGGTTTTTACTCATAGAATAGGTGTAGCAATCGTTTTAACAGCAAGTGGTTACTCGACATTTTTTAAGAGTGAGTAGAGTACTCGGCATTATTGGTATTGTCTATAGTAGGGTAAAATAATCACTCCCTAGTGATCTCTGTGGATTTGTCGCATAAACATGTAAAAATATTCACAAATTAGATGTTACATTTTTGGTCAAATAGAGTGACAAAAAATTGCTGAAAATGAAGTTTGTTCTAAATTAAGTATTGATCTACAATTTGATCAATAAAATAATTTAACATACATTCGATGAAATAAAAGGTGGTTATAAAACAATAACATTCATTGATTTACCTAAGATAATTGAATAAAAAATATTATAAGAAAAAAAAAGTTGTCAAGATGAATTTCAAAATATATCTTCAACATACATATGTTTCTACATAAAAAATATCATGTTTTGCATGTTTTTTGTTATGTTTAGAATATATTGTTATTATCCTTTTTCATATAATAAATTTTGAAGAATTTATGATGCAAATGGATACTGTAAAATGGAAACCATCCTGTATCGTACGTATTTAATTATAATAAATACAATTTCATGATTTTTGAAATAGAAAATCACTCAATAAAGAACATTGATCTTACATTTGTCTCTAAATGAACCTAGTAAAAAGGTAAAATTTTCAAATATTTTTGGATGTTTTTCAGCTAGCGAATGATTGTCATTGGAAGAGGTAAAATTTCGTTTATAATAAAATTCTAGCTTACTGCAATTTCTACAAAAATTTCATTTACTACTAAAAGCCATCTCCATTTTCCGTTTTACATAAATGAGTGAAGTATTGTCCTATTCTTGTCAATCAAAAATGAATCTATAATATATAAGATAATGATAAACAGCATTATGAAAATGTTCATATTTTCATAAAGACCGATTATATTAATTCGTTTCAACTTTTTTATATAATGAAAAATGTTGAAAGGAAAATAATATAATTAACTCCTTGATAAATATCACCCAAAAATATAAATATTTTCCTTGATTGAACAATGATTTGTGGAAAGAAATATTGTTACATTTTCTATCATTAAAATTTCTTCTTCACCTTTTTTTTTATTGATATTAATCAGTTTAAACTTCAAACTCAGGAAAGCAATGTTACCACAATTCGATTTCTTTACAAATATGATTAAATATTCGCGTTACCATAATCCAAGTCTCATATTCGAACAACGATTCTTACTCGTGTTGCAGATTAGTTTCGTGCAGGTAATGGGTGACATAATAATAATAATAATTGGCGATAATAATAATAAATTGATATATTTTGTCAGAACAATTGCATTTATACTAAAAAAAAAAAAAAAAAAATAGATTATTCTGAGCTCATTATTTCATTCTTTCTTACACGGAATGCACAATATTGTACTTTTAAAGTATTTAAGATTAGTTAATACATAACTAATAGATTTCTTGTACATTTACAGATCTATTTATTGATTATTCTACATCACAATTATAATAATAATAATTATTTTAAACATCAGAATGGTATTATAGATGAACTTGCTTGCATAAGAACGATAGTGCCAGATTCTGATTTCTGTACTTTATTAATTTATTTACGAAATCAGATATTTTTTGCTACTTCGAAGTGTCTTAGACATTTCACTATTACATTATTGTTGAAAACATTCGAATTTGGAAATAGGCATTTACAGAAACGTACTGTAATCTCACAATGTGTGGTCTAAGTTGAAATTTATGTTGCTGGCTAATATATTTCGATAATCTGTGGAAAAATAATGCCATTTCAAAAATTGTCAAAAAGTAAAGAAATCCCCATAACTTTGAGGAAACTGGTTTAAACACCTGGTTAATGCAAGACAGGGCTATAAAAATTGATTAATAAGTCTGAAAATTTAACCTAAGAGAAGATTTTATTTTGTGCTTTTCAGTGCCTCTGGTTTTGACTAACCTTGACTGTCTATGTCAAATCCCATAACCGTTCTCAAAATAAATGGTCCCTCACAATTTTTAGACGTTTTAAGGACCTTGGTTTTGACATCTACAAAATGGCAAAACGGCTTCTCTGCCAAGTTCAAGGCCACACACATTTGCTAAAAATCGTCTGCACACGTGCATGTTTCCCACAGGCTTGACCTCCATGACCCTATCGGAGGATATTTAAGAGTACGTATCCAAAAGAAAGTGTTTGGAAAAAGGAGATCACTTCTTGAAGCATAATGGAACTGTTCGTAAGTGTTTTTTAAATTATGTCTTTCTTCTATATGAGTTTCTTTTTCCCTTTATCATTGGAATTTCATGTATTTTTCAACTTATTGGCATTTTCCTTCTATAAGAAAAATGAAAAAATACAAATTCCATAGTTTTCATTTAATTAATTGGAATTTAAAAAAAATCAATACCTTCGAAAAAATGTTCCCAATAAAAGAAGCGAAATTTCAATCTTCTTTATAAATAGTTTTGAATTAATTTTGTTAATTGTTTATAATTCCTGCTAAGCAGTAATATTTCTTATTTAAAATGAGAATCCTTTTGTTGATGTAGTTGGATTCATAAACACCATTTTTGACAGAATAGCTTATTCAACTATCTGATTTTATTGGCAATATAAGTGTATTCATTAATCACATTACGGTAGTCTCTCGTTTTATTGCCCTTGCTGGGAAAGGAAAAAGCCCAATGAAGTAAATTTTTCGTGTAAGTTGTATGATAAAAAAAAAACTAATAACTGAAAATAAATACTTGATATACTGTATAAATATTTGAATATTTCTATAAAATAAAACATTAAATTTTTAAATTATGAAAACTAAAATAAAAGCTTCCATTCTATTATCTATTCAAGCTATTCTTAAAATTTTAATTTTCAGTGTGGGACTGTAATAGTGTTTGTTTACCTAAATTTCCCTTTCATTAAAGAGCCTATTTTTAATCAAGTTCTTTTATGAAAAAGTAAATATTATTATTAACATTTTCAAGCTTTTTAATATTGAACTTTTTTAAGAAATAATGAACAGCTTTCTCCTTTCTTTTTATCATAGAATTCACATTCGTATTTCAGATTGACAAGAGTTAAAACTGACTCCACTCTAAGAAAAATTATTTAGAAAAAGGAGATTTAAAAGAAATATAAATTTAATTTAGTATCATTGATTAATTAAATTATTAAGCTTTTTTTAAACAACTCATGATTTTTGCTTATTTACATTTAATGCCAAATGCAAAATGATGAGCCAAAATCATGAGTTGTTAATTAAATAAAAAATATATTAAAATCATTAATTAGAAAATTACATATTGTATTAAAGTCCTTAAATATTAAAATCACTAATTAGAAAATTACATAAAATATTATATTAAAGTCCTTTAAATATTAAAATCACTAATTAGAAAATTAATTTTGTGAACATGAATAAGAAAATTAATTTAGAGAATTAATTTTGTAACACATGGTCGATCTGATAAGAAAAACGGATTTTTTAAAATTAATATTATATTGTCACGAATCTAAGGAAAAGCGATAATATTAAGGCTACACCGAACGCAAAAATTGTTTTTTTCCTTTTTCTTTTCTTTAAATATGGAGTGTATTGTTAAATTATAAATTATAATCAAACAGTAAACATGACGGATAATGCTGATGTTATTTGCATTTATTAATATTGTAAAATAATGTAGCTTTAATTTACAAATTGAGAAAAAAATCTTATCAAAAATAAAATTCAAGACTTCAAATGAGAAAATAAAAAATAATTTAATGTGTTTAGATTTATTTTTTCTGTTAGTTAATTTATTGTTATTTGTTTATTAATTACTAGTTTTTGTCATTAATATTATACAATAATGTTATGTCACAAATTTTAAACATTACCTGCCATACTTAATTCCCTTACATCACATTACTAACTTTATATGTACATTTATTTTAAAGAATAGTAGCAAAGCTTGTAAATGTAAGTTTGTATAGCTAATAAATGTGTTCAATTTTTATGAAATGTTTTCTCAAATGTGATAACATTTTTAACAAATCAGTACATATAAGCCAAAAGAGATATCATTAGTATTGTTTAAACATTTCTTGTTTTTAACCACTTAAAAATATTTATCCTAAAATATTGAATAATACGTGTTTGTCCTGTTAACTTTTGATTAAAATAATGAGCATTAATTGTTTTAATTTTAGGTGGCCCTCACTTTATTAGTGGCACTAGTGCCTTACGCATGCTCGGAGGGTGTCAATAAGCACAAACTCGCAGCCAACCAGCCAGTTGCCCGAGCAGTCTACCAACCTTACAATTATCAGGTGTACGACACAAATAATTACGATTCCAGTTATGGTAGCTCCAGCTATGGCAGCTCCAGTTATGGCCAGCAACAGCCTAGTACCTGGTATAACCCGGGGTCTCAACACCTGTTCCTGCCTGGAGGAATTTACAGACCCTATGACTACTCAGATTCATACAGTGCTGAAACGTACCAGGGCTATAGGCCTTATAACTACGATAGCTCCTACAAGTTATACGATAATACAGCTGCCCGATACGTGAAGTATCCTTACAATGCAGCACCAGAATATTAGAAAAGTAAGTCACTCAAATGATTCCTAATGATATATGATGTTGTTCAACCGCTAAAAGACACTGTTCACTGTATTGTTCACTGTTCTACTATGATTCCTATAGAATTATCAACTTTATTTGTGACATTTCTCTTAATCTCTTATGGCATAGCTTATGGCATATATTTTATTTAGATTTTTCAAGGAATGTTTAATTACAGTAATTAGAAGAACCTCATTTTAAGATTTTGCTGAATTATGAATGCATTTAATTATCAAATTTGCTCTTTTGAAACAACTTTTTGAGCAATACAGGATGAAATTTTGAATCTAATCCAATCTGTTAAAGCCTCAAGGTTATTTTAACACTGCATGTTTATCAATGACAACTTCCTTACTATAATGAGAGAATATATTTGAATATGATTTCCAATTAAGAAAAACAAAATTTTAATGTTTAAACCAATCCCTTCTCTCTGTATTATACTTATTTTTATCCTGTGTAGGGCAAGTAAAGTGATATTTTATAGTCTAAAAAGATTTAGAAAAAAAGAAAATCATTTAAAATAAAAATAATAAAAGACGAATTCCATGTTGTTTCTTTTATTAAAAAGCTAATATAAAAAAAGAAATCACGCATGGTTTAATTTAATGGGAGCAAAAGTTTTTTTTTTTTGTCAAAGTCAAGAGGGAAAAAGTCATGACGTTCGAAATAGGCAAATTCAGCTTTATGTCAAGGCTATGCACAGGGTGAAAAATGCAAATGGATTTTAATGATGTTAATGCATTTTCTTCATAAAAATTCGTTAGTAAAATTCGTCAGGTACCATTTTGAATTACAAAAATGCATCAAGATTAAAAATGTTCGTTTAACTTTTTTATCTTTCAATTTAACATTAAAGCACATATATTTTTTTTCTTCTATTCGTATATCATAAAAATATCAACCATAGTGGGAATAATGTAGAAATATAAATTTTTAAAATAAATAATGATATATTCACTAATAACTATACTACAACTTTAAAAAATATGAGAAAGTCATCATTTGAAAAGAATAAAATTATACTGCATGATATAACACGTTAATAATGTTTTAAAATTGTGAATCCTTTTAAAATTACTCTGACGTTCTTTTTTTTCTACTTTCTGTTTCAATTAACCTCATATTATGTTTTTATTACCCTCTATTTAACCGTCATATTAGGGAAAATGATTTTTTTTTTTCATTCTAAAACTCTAGTAAACTCTAAAAACTCATACAAACAATATTGCCGAAATGCCTTTTTTTTTTTTTGTTAATATTAAAAAAATCTAATTTGCTATTAGCGTTGACAAAAGTAGAGAAATTATTTTAATTAATATAAATTTAATTTTAATAGTGTTATAAAAATATAAATTTTAGAATATATTTTTAAAATGATTTCATAACATTGAAGTACTTACCACAATTGCTGTAGTTTTATTTATTACTTTTATTATTTTATTTTTTACTATTTATTTATTACTTTATTTTACTGTTTATTTATTACTTTTTTTCTGATGTTCAAAAATATATTAATTAGAAATTGTACTGACCCACCATATCAAAATATGATATATTTCGTGAAAGTATAGTTATCGTTTTAAAATTTATGCTAATGTAAAAGATCCCATGTAATGCACTTTAATTTCCAAGAAATTTCTTTTTCGAATTTTTTTTTTAAATTTATGAAACCATAAAAGTTTCCAATCAAAGTTTTTGAAGAAAATCAAAACGCACAATTCACTGGCATCCAAAAGTTAAGATATTTTATGTTTAATATATAAACAAACGAACATAAAAAATGAAATTTGAAAGAATTGTACGTTAAACAATTATTTATTGAATGAACCTAGTTGTAGCATCTAACATGCTTAAGTAATTAAATAATTACAAAACAAAAAACACAACAAACACAAAAGTGATTTTTTTGTACAAAAGTGATTCTTCAAAGTTTAAGAAAAATTGTATTGATCCTCCATATTAAAATATGATATGTTTCGTGAGATTATATTAAAGATTAAAACTCATTTTAAAATTTATACTAATGTTAAAGATCATTTGTAATGCACTTTATTTTTCAAGAAGTACTTTCGTGGGTTCTTTTTATTTATGACATATTTTTGTGGCAAAATTTAAGAATGTGTTCCCTAGTTAAGAACGTGTTCACTAATTTTTAATAAAGAATGTGTACACCATTAGCTGTACTGTAATGTATCGACTTCCCATTCCAACAATCAATTATGTTATCGAACACCTGAATTGGAATCGAAAACCACGCGTAGTGCAACTCTTGCTCCCGATCCTTTAACAACGTCGAAAGAAAACTTCATGTACCATATAACACGTATCTTATGCCAAATCTCAAAAGAGGGTCTATGGGATTAAAGTCCAAAATTGAGTTAGCCATTTCATTTATACTAAACCTTGATTCATAAGCTGTTAATGAATAAACTTAGTTGATGATGTCAAGCATCATATACATTAGAATGGATTCCTCAACAAAAGAATAAATATAATATCTGATATTGTATCAATAATTTCCTTCAAGTACCTCACTGTCGTCATAGTTCCTCCATGAAGAATATGCACGCTAATATGCTACCCAGACAGATTACAACCCAAATCAGATTTCACCCTTTTTACATTATTTTCTCCATACTAGTAGTTTCTGGTGCATCATTTCTCTCTCTTAATCAATACACGGCCTTTATCATTTTCTAGAGTAAATCTAGACGCCTGTGAAGAATACAGTAGAGCATTGAAGTGTGCCCAAATACCATGTTCTTTGCACAAAGTAAATGGGCACGTCTTTGTCGATGGGTAAGCGGGACCCACACAAAATATCGGCTTTATAGATTCAATTATTGAATTATCTTGCTACTAGAATATCTTCTAGCAAGTATTCTTGTCCATATTGCAACAAAATAATCTGAAATGATCCAAGGTATAGCAGCGTTCCTCTTCCTTTGGATCAAAAGATGTAGAAAACGAACTTCAGAAGGAATTGTAATGTTTATTTGACCTGGAGCAGATTTCCCACGAAATGAATTTTGGTAATGGAAAATATCCTAAAGTCTTTGGATCCACACTGAAGACATATTAAGACGTCTATACCATTAGCTTGTAATAAGCGCTTGTCTGTCCTTCTATCGTTCACTTTCTTACAAATCAGAAAAATTATACCTCCTAGACAATGTCAACTATATATACGTATTAATAATTTAGTATTGGGATTCCGGGAGCTTCCTAGCCTTAATGGCCAACAATTAAAGATCAATTAGCGTTAATAAAAATTACACACAAATGAATTAGTGGCAGTTTCATTCAACTTCTGTATAAGTGTTCAATTTTAAAAAATAAATAAAGATGTATATAATTCTTCATTAAGATTTTATTAAAGTTGTGGAGAATCATCCATCTATGCCACACTTTTTTTTAATTCTTTTAATAGTGAACATCAAAAAAACAGGTTTCACTTTAACTTTTGGAGGCCACACAGAATTTTTATCTAAAAAAATTAATTTGTAATTTTAAAAATGTGAGTAATTTTTTTTTCTTTACGAAAATAAAACTAAGAATGCATAAAAGATTTTTTTTCGTCTTCGTGGATCGAAGATTTATACGTGCTTTCATTTAAAAAATAACCAACTGTCTGATTATATTTCTCAGATAAAATAATGTGTGTAACTTCTTTTGCATTTCAGATGATCTCTCAAAAAAGATTCAGGCGTCAGCAGGTTTTCAAGTTTCCTGGATTATTTTTTTTTTTAATTTTTGTGTTACCTTTTAAGGTAAACCTTTTTAAGTACTTAAATAAAAAAAAAATTTGCACTCTGATTTTAATGCAATTTTATTTCTCAGTTGAAGTGCAATAAAATTTCATTTTTATGTACTTCCCATTGAATTTATATAACACTCAAAAACTCCCAAGAATTTCCACAATTTATATACATTTACATAACGTCAAAATTCCACAACGTCGAATTAATAATGTTAAACAATTATAAAATCAAATCAGAATTACATAATGTTTCTAAAATAATAATTGAATTTTATTTTATTGAATTTCTTGAATTTATATTGAATTTAATTCTAAAAATACAGTTCCCAGTAAATTATTTGCAAGAATAGAAAGAAATATCATTTACTTAATTTTTAGCTATTATCATTTCTAATTTTAATGAATATAAAAAATGAAAGAAATATGAAAGAATATCATTTACTTAATTTTTTTTAAATTCAAATTCACCTGCACATTTTTATTTTGAATATAATCAATTTAAAGTTAATTAACGTAATTTTAAGTGAATCATTAATTTCCATTTTAAATTTGTTTCTCTTACAAGGCACAAAAAATATCGAATATGATAAATCACAAAACTATTTATCCACATTTCAAGGATCGAAAATATTTTAATGTAAACTAATATAACAAAACCCAATAAAACCTAAAGAGATTGCTTTTTTTTTTATATTTTACTGTTACTTTACTAAAAAGCAAATTATTTTTACATATAAAAATTCTTTCTACATAAAGTTCTACGTAAAAATAAAAATAGTAAATTCTAAACATAAACAGAATGTCTGCTAAAAATTATATGTTATAATTATTTTATTATCAAAAACTTACACTGTTAAAACGGTATTTAACATTTGACAACAACTTGTTTATTTTAATATGGTCAAGCAATATTCTTAAAAAAACATTATTTAAAAGAATTTCACATTTAAAAAGTACCACATTTGTTTTTTCTATATTCTAAAACGAATAAGATATATAAGTTTGATTCATGTAAAAGAATATTCAGTATCACACAATAAAATTATTTTATTAAATAATCTTTCAACTGCATAAAGTTTGCTCGAAAAGTAGGAATTATGATACTTAATAATTAAAAGCAATATCACACTGAAGAAAGACAATTAACAAATCATGCTGAATTTTTCCAAAAAATTTTCTAAAAACTGATACATAGAAAAAATTTTAGTATCAAAATATTTCATCAAATTATTTTAAAATAGCATTATAATGGACAAATTCATCAGAGATAACCTAGGCTTAGTGTGATTAGGGAAAAAGAAATATTCAATCATGCAAAGCTTTTTATTATTTACAATCTTAAATCTATAACTTTCAGCGAAAAATTAAATTTTCAATCATTAACTTTCTTATATGATTGAAAATTTAATTTTTCGCTGAAAGTTATAGATTTAAGATTGTTCGATCAACAAAAAGAATCGATCAACAAAAATTTGCACTATTGTTAATATAAATAAAATGTATAAATATAAAATATATAAAAAAAACATATAAATTCACCAAGTTTGTTCATCAAGTTAAATTCACCAACATTGTTATCCTTTGGAACACCAATTCGTCGATTCCTGATCAATGTCGATCCTTGGTACCACAGCAATTTTGGAGCGAGCACAAAATCTGCACTTGCATATGAACCATCCACCATCGATTTCTTTTGATGCTTCTCTAATAAGTCTGAGTTAGCACAATCAGCAACTGGTTGTGTACACTTGAATTTATTAATAATATTACAAAATAATTTTTATATATAATTGCTTGAAAGGAAACTTCTGTAAAAGTGAGGGGTAAATAAAAGTTAAAAGAAAATTTATTTTCTAACAAGATCATATTTTGAAGAATGTGAATATAAATATGAAAATGCAACTCATATGGCTAATCAAAATACTGATTTTCTCACATTATACTCAACTGTGATTTCAGTTAACTCTTTCTAGTACGTATCATATTTGTTTATAAATATAGTTTTCATATTTTTATTCTTCATGATGGTGGATACTAGATGATTAGTAACAAATAACGTATAGTTTTTCTAAAACAAGTAATAAGAAGAATATTTTTATGTGGTTTGAAATTGTCTTTTTAGAATTGTAAATCCTACATTTATATTCTTATTAGACATCAGGATTCAGTTGTAAAATTTCAAACAAAATGGGTTCAAAATTAACTGTAAAACTTTAAATAAAGAAATGATGATTGTATTTAGTTGTGATCCACGATACAAAGCATGTGTTATTTGCTCCATTAAGTTTCCTTTCTATACTTGAAAAATGAGGTTTATTGGCTGGCTAATAAAAATACAAATCAACTTGGCCAAATAGAAATCACAAAACTTTTTAACATTTTATAATGAAAGAATCATTTCTATGAGTCAGTGTTGTTTCCTGGTATCAAAGCATTTTTAAAACTAACAATGTGATGGCACTTGGAGAGAGGGAGGTAGTAAGGCCTTACCATCTACTTTCTCAAACACAGAATAACTTACATGTTTGCAAATTCAAAGTTTTTATATCTAAAATGTAGTAGACGTTAACTTTTTTTTTTTTTTTTTATTTTTTATTTGTCAGATCTCAAACTGAGCTTCTAATACATTAATCTCTAGTTCCTCCATGTGCCCATCTATTTTAATGCAATGAAAGTTTTGCATAAATTTGAATCAAAACTAAACTTGTTGTTGCCAAAGCAAACATTAATTAAATTTTTTTTTAAACTTTAAGATAACCAATAAAGATTATTTTCGTCTACTTAAATGTTACTTTACCAGTATTACCATGATTTAAAGTTCCTTTTCCTTTGATTTCTATTTATATTATTATCATTTATAATGTATAGTTTGATGAATGTTGAACCTAAATTGATTTCGTTATTATGACTATCCCAAAGATCTATCCTTGCGTTTGTCACCATCTCTATTTCACACCTATGGTAACCAAAAGAGGGTGACCTCACCCAAATTAGCCCTTTTCAACATTGCGATACCGTCCATTCAAATAAGATCATCCTTGAAATATATGTCCATGAGAAGAAAATAGAAAGATAGGCACAGATTCAGCAAGAGAAAAAAAATTAAAAATGAAAAACCTTGCAATGAACAAATTTCAAAGATAAAAGGTGCAGTTAAAAGAAGAAAAAAAAATACTTGGACGATGCAAAGTAAGATGATTCGATTCATATTGCGTTCAGGATAGAGAATAAACTTTCGCTTCTACTAACACAACGTGACATGAACGAATGATTTTGTCGAAGAATCGGTCACGTCAAAAGCCTGAATGAATCTTGAAAAGAGTTGATATGTAGGATGCACATTAGAGCGTCTCAGCCAAATAGAAAGCGTCGCTACATTCGAGTGTAGGTGAGTTCATTCGGATTAAGGAAGCATTCTGCACTCTCTTAGTCAGTGCACGTGCGTGACACCTCAAAAATACATTAGAAAGTTTCGAATACACTATTCCCAAAAGAATAGAATACTTTAGTAGCTTCTGTTAAAATTTGTTCCTGACAGTACTTCTTTAAAATCATACGAAACAATATTTCATTAGTTATGAAAATTAATGCCATTTGAAATTAACAAAATCATGATATTATAAAGAAGAAAGCATATATATAGAGAGAGAGCAGAAACAGAAGTATAATAGATAGAACAAAAGTTCACATGCCAATGGTTAAATTTTTCTCAAAATTCATGCGATATTTTTTTTATTAATAATGAGATTAATCAGGCTATAAATTGCACTGGTAACTTACAAGAGGGCATAATTTTTAATATGTGTTGTGATCAATGATTTCAGACATGAGTTTTGGTTTGGTTTGCCGCACTACTGTCATTTCTTGCACATGACATGGACCTACAGTTTAACGTGAATTCCCAACCACTAACAAACATCCATGAGAACCTGAAGTCATACATTCGAACCTGAAACCTATGGTACCAAAGGCCAGAACGCTAGTCAATTGACCATCAGGCAGCTTTTAGACATGAGGACACTGGATAACAATTGGGGACAATTAGCGATAATCCCTCTGTCTAATTCACTCTTTTGAGTATTTCTTTTAGTCTTAGGTAAATGCGGATAATTACCTAAAAAGTACTCGCAGGAAGAACCCTCTTTACCTACTAGACGGCATACATTAATGGAATATAAAATATCTTACCCACAAAAGAAGCTATTTGTCTAACATGTGTTTGAAATCGAGCTATAAATTGATGACTGCCGGTTAATTTTCCCAGATTAGATTTTAAACATCCATTCCTCTTTTAAAACATGAATGAGATTGAAGGATGATTAGATAATCTTCTATATATTAAAAGTAAACCAGGAAAATGAACAGAAGAAATGAAAACTTAGTTGACGAACTTTGTACCTTCTCCAGTGCCTTAATAATACGCATAACAGATAGTGAAATACCTTTATCATAACCAAACATATTCATGCGTTTCCAATTTTCTTTCCAATCCTTTTTCTATTTGCAGTCTTTTTTTACCTTTTAGATACAATTGAAAACATATGATGAGCTGAAAAAATGCATTTTCAATTTTGAATTAAGAATAATTTTATTCTATGAAATTTTGACGATTTAAGCAAACACGAGAACTGCACTTTAAATAGCAGAGCTGAAGATGAAAAGTTACCTCACAGTTTGTGACCAAACTGATTTCCTTGTGTATTGTTCTTTTTTTCAATATTGGGCATGGCGTGAGGTCATTTGACATTATGGTGGCTATGGTGGAATATAGGTGGGGCTATATGGCATTAAGGTGGCTACAGGACAGATTCAACGTCACTCATAAGAGATCAGCTATATTGTACTCACCCATAACTTGCCATCACAATTTCAAAAATCATCTGTGGAGATCTAAGGTATTCATCTTCAGCCAAATGGAAGGACTACCCGGTCTACGTATTTTTAGTGCCTGTTTTTAGTTTGTCATTCTCTATGTTCAGAAACCTCAGGTGCTGTTAACTAGGTTTTTTATAGTTTGGCTTGAATAGATAAATGAAATGTATGAAAGATTTTCGATTTTTTATTTATTTAATATTATTATTTGTATGTTTTTTGTACTTTGAAAATTATAATGAGGTTAGATAAAGTTTAAATAAATTAGTTTACAAAATTGCTTGGGCAGTTAGTTTTTCTCCTTAAAAACAATAAAATAAATACCAATATACCGAAAAATATAATATATAGGAAATATATTTGAATCATGTTTGTAATACGTAAAAACCTTTATTTGCATAACAAGTTAACACTATTAAAAACTCAATAAAAATATAAACGAACTTAAAACGCAGAAGGGAAAAACATTTTTGTAAAAATGCAAATTAACCAAATTTGTATAATCAACCCGGAAAATAAAATATAATACAAATGCAATTGAATGATGAAACAGATAAATTTAATAATATCACAAGATTAATTTTCCAAAAATCAACATGGATTCTCAGGAATTCTCTCCATAATTCATATATAAAAATAATCAACTTCATTTATATTATCATCAAATTTTACAGTAATGATAATTTTACAGTAAAAGCTACAGTAATGGTGTCATAGTATTCTAACTTATGTATACACTTATATGATGATTCCCTAAATATTTCATATTTTATAGGGTAATATATAAAATAAGAAATTTAATTAAGATAAAATAATCATTACAATAATACAGTAATGCATACACTGTTCAAAACAATTAAAGGATACTATAATTTTGAGATAGACTGAGGGCAAAGAAACGTTTTGTTGAAAGATATACGATTCATAGTTTTGTAAGATATGAAAGAAGTAAACAATGCACAGAACTAAAAATAATTAAATTTTATTTATTCTATTTGTGGTAAAAAAAAAAAATGAATTTATGCATATCATAAAAATGAACATTGGCATATGAGTTTTAGTATAAAAATGGGTTTCTATAAAGGATAGGAGTTTATTTGACCGAACACAAATTCACACAACTCTGAAACATAGAATCAATGATATTATCAAAATAAGTAAAAGACATTTCATCTAACTTCTTTAGAAAAAAATTAAGATATTAGTTTGTTGTTTGTTGTTTGATAATCAACCATGTATCCTACCCCTAGAATGGCCAAACATGTTCATGTCTAGAAATTCTGCAGCCCAATTTATCTGAAGGATTCTTCTCGAAAAAATTATTCATTAACCGAGCATGATGTGGCTAACATTATTATCTATGAGAAGGAAATCAACCACAATTCTGCAAAAAAAATTTTTGTCCTAATGCAGCTGGCAAACACTTAAATAGTTGTCTTGGATTCCTAATTCTGCAATGTAAGAGAGTACACAATTTATGTTTGATAAAAAATTTCTTTAAGGTTATTTTCAAGGTGTTTTTTGATAAATTTATTTATTTAATGATATTTTGATTAAAGCAACTTTTACAATAATTGGAAATATTAATATTCAGCAGAGAAATCAATCCGACTATGATACCAGCTAATAAAGTGCATTCCGATCCCTGCTATCAGAAACGAATAAACACACAATTGTTGTAACAATGTGTGTCACTTTCCTCGAACTATAACTGTAATTTTTTATTTTTCTTCCATGTGATATAAAAGTCATTAAGGCCTGCCATCAATTAATATTTGTTTTAAGAATTCTCTTAGATTTTATGGAGTTGATGTAATATTTTGCCGTTTTCAAATCTGCACACTACAAAGCAGGTATGGTGAGGATTTGCTACGGATAACCGTAGCAATTCATTTAACCAAGTGAATATTATTGGTCGGTCTAGTAATGCGCCGTCTATTAGTTATTGCTGGTGAATAATTTAAATATTTAAATATTGGACATAATTAAATTGCTAGAATTTAAAAGCGTCACTATCTCATATACTACTGTCATAGATGTATATGCACAGTCAGTCATTAATGTGACTACCTCTCTCAAAAGTCAAAATATACACTCTAGTATATTCTGGCTTTAAGTGGAGTGGAAATGTGGTATTAAGTGATATTTAAGTGGTATTAAGAGAATTCTTTATATACATTCCACTGCAATGTGCTGCCACCTGCCTTTTGTGATTGGTTATTTCACGTTGACGTCGAAAGTAGGTGGTGGTCACATTAATGTGACTGGACTGTATATATATATATATATATATATATATATATATATATATATATAATATATATATATATATATATATATATGTATATGTGTGTATAACTTTCAATATTCTTTACGGTTCATCATTAAATCGACATGAATACAAGTGACCTATGTCTTCCCATCTCTGTACTAGATAGTCCAAGCCTGCCAACAATGTGTCATAGTTGTCACCAATATCTCATAGATTTTTAGCAGTTACTGGTTTATCTGGTATCAAACAATCGCACTCTACAAAGGATACATAATCGAGCTTTTTTATGTATAAAAATGATTACTTATCATTACGGTGAGGAAAATCAAGATTCATAAAAGCAGATATTAGCTTTATTGGCGAATATTTACTTATAAAATTTAGTCATTATGAAATTAATATATATGCGTTACACAGTACACATCTTTTTAAGATGTTTGAATTCAAAGGAACAAACTTTTCCTTAAACATTTAACACACACATATTTGCGAATTTCAAAACGGTATATATTGGATTTTTTTTTCACCAGTCTAGCAACTAACAGAAGAGAGTATTAATAGATTTATCTGAATGGAATGAAAATTGGTAGATGCGATTTATGTGTATAAATACAAAAAGAATAAAAATTGCAGGAAAAATTGAATTATTTATCCAGGAGATACTTCTACTTATAAAAACCAATCAATAAAGCGTTGGCTCATCTCTGGTCTTTATGTTAGCAGTTAACGGGCTTGACTTTGATTCGTAGAATTGTTGATGTCTTCCTGCAAAAATTGTTGAAAAATTCTTTCTAATTGTTACATAATATCAATGAGATCCTAGGATGATTAGAAAGCTCGCCCCTGTGACTGGAAACGTACACTACTGTGAAGAGATGTGGCAATCTAAGTCGATAGGGGAAGAGTTCAACAGGTGCGAAAATAAAAGAAAAAGGATTGGCATATGAAGCTGGCCATTATCATATTAATATGGAGTAGAGGATGCTATTAAAAAAGGACAACACGTTAAGCCTAAAATATCATTGGCGTACCACACTGTTCTAAGGATCTCAAGGATGACAACCTAAGTGAAGCGGCAATCAAATGAAATTTAACAGCAGACCATAACTTCTTGTTGTCGGAGTGTGTAGTAGGCAATATTCAGGTTAGTATCTCATGACTATCCTGGACGCTCCAAGAATAGGACTGCTGATCGTCAATTGAAAGCTAGAGGCATCACTGAAAACTATATATCAATCCGGGAAACACTATATTGAAAGGCATTATTCAACTATTTTATATTAATAATTATTTATTTTTACTTTTGTATTTGTTAGTTTTTATTTAAGTTACGTAGTTAATTAGGATTTTTAATTAATTAATTTCCCTGCTTAATTAAAGTAAACTGTACTGTCATAGTTAAACTGAAACTACTCAAATCTTTGAGTCTGTGAAAAAGATTTAGCTCCATATATAACTAATATCATCCCTAATAAAGGCAATCAGGAAAGTGAGATAAAGCACTACTTAAAGGTACTACTTAAAAGGTACTACTTAAGGGCACTACTTAAAGGGAATTTTCAACATACCTGCAACTTTTAAGAAGCACGAATTGCTTCTTGTGTTGATGGCATCAGAAACTGCACCCTCCTCACGTCATCACTCTCAAATCTGAGATCTATTAGTGGATACCAAACTAAATTATAAACGCGACTTAAGATAGGCAATCATTTGGACTTGTAACAATCGAAAGAAACAATAGAAAGACTATTGTAATCTAACTAGAAAAAATACTATTGTAATCTAACTAATCAAAAGACAGCTTTGCAAGCACAGTATACAATTTCCGTTTAAAACTAAAGTGGATAATTGAACATGAATTTTAAAATATTCAATAAAAAATAGTTATGTTTAGTCACTGTAATTATTTGACATATCCTCATATGCTTTTATGCACAGAAAACTATATTTTTCCTTATGGGGGACTGCTGAATATTTTTTAATTGTTATTCCCTCTTTTGACTTTAACAGAATATGCATTATAGAGACTATTAAGTCATACTCACACAGCAATAATCTAAAGTGATTCGACACTTAAATCTTAAGTATATATCAGATTCGAAGTTACCAAGGATGCATCAGGACTCCAATAGCACTTGCTCCATAGCAAATTGGAATGAACAACATCACAGATGGCAACACCAGAAGTCAGTAGACTTATCATCAAACCAATGAAAAGACATTCATAATTCAGATTTATCATGACTATCTAAAGATGTCGAAATAGACACAGGACTTTTCAATTCGATTTCTTTTATCAGCTTTCAAACAGAGTTCTCACAGCTCCTAAATACAACACGCTAACAACTGAGTCTCACCTATGTTCTCCAACATCTGCTGTTTTACTTGATTCTGTATTCAAATTCATGTCGTTTTCTATAAAAGAATGGCAAAAGGGAAATGACAAAAAACAATATAATGTTTACATTTCCAAAAAATAAAGATTATTTAGCACTGTTATTAGGACAATCATTTATGCTTATTTTACTCAACTGATTTTCACAGTTCCTAAATCCAATACGCCAACAACTGAGTCTCGCCTATGTTCTCCAACGTCTGCTGTTTTACTTGATTCTATATTCAAATTCATGTCGTTTTCTATAAAAAAGAATGTCAAAAGGGAAATGACAAAAAACAATATAATGTTTACATTTCCAAAAATAAAGATTATTTAGCACTGTTATTAGGACAATCATTTATGCTTATTTTACTCAACTGATTTCTCACAGTTCCTAAACCAATACGCCAACAACTGAGTCTCGCCTATGTTCTCCAACGTCTGCTGTTTTACTTGATTCTGTATTCAAATTCATGTCGTTTTCTATAAAAGAATGGCAAAATGGAAATGACAAAAACAATATAATGTTTACATTTCTAAAAATAAAGATTATTTAACACTGTTATTAGGACAATCATTTATGCTTATTTTACTCAACTGATTTTTCAACAGCATTCATAATATTTGAATTTGCAAACGTTATTTACATCATAAATTTAACAACTACCACCATTTCTCTTAATAGGAGTATTCCACAAAAAAAAAAACATTATTTCTGGCAACGAGAGTGAATTTCTAGCGTGTGGGAATAGGAAGAAGTACGTGTTTTGGGGCATGACCTGCCGTTATCTCCTGCAGAAAACACGTTTCGAAACATCCGTTGAAAATGTAATTTTGATCTTATAGTGATTGAGAGCCTTTATTTATTTTTAGGGTTAGCATTTTTATTTGCGAATGTGCAACACTAAACAGAGGAATATTTACTTATAAGTTTTACCTTATTAATAGTCATTTAAATATATTTATATATTAAGTTTTGATAGGCTTTAATGGGGTTGAATTGGAGAGACAAAAAGTATGCAGATCATATACAATTGTACATGCAGGTGTGGTCAAAAAAAGAAAATGTACATAAATACAAAACCCAAATCCTCCATAAAACACAGCAAAAAAACAAGGAGATTATTTAAATATCCTGAAGATAGATTTATCAAGGAACGCGTACCCTCATATCATTATAAACTATTTTGTTTTTTTTTCGGTATTAACACATTTTATAACAACAAACTTATTTTTTAAATGTTTTATCAAATGGCCATTCTTTTGGACTATAAGTTTGAACCAGGCCTTTCAGGATGGATGGTGTTTTGCAAATTCGTCAGTGTTATTGCCTTATATTCCTTTCGTCTAATCTGCATAGTTAAACGATCTTAGATATTTTTTTCTTTATAGAAAGCAAAAATATAATGGTAATCCTTATGAGAAATGTCAAAGGACTTCGTAGAAATAGGCTGTCAAATAAATCTCTCAAAGAATTCAAAGGTCAAATTCAAAGCATGATGGATGATTTTAGATTTACTTTTAAAAAATAATTGTTATATAGGTAAATAATTCTTTAGATGTAAATTGTAAAAATTGTAAAATTGTCTTTGTGGTACTTAAGATGAGATTTTTTTTAAAAAATATTTTCTTACTTTGTTTTTCTTTCAATTCTAAGAAGAACCAGCAATAATTATAAATTCCGTATTGAATTCTACTCCTCTCATGAAGTAAAATGGATAAATGGATTAAATAAATGGATAATAAATGGAAATAAATGGATAAATGGATAAAATAAATGGATTTTTTTTCTGTTGGAAAACATTTATTTCTATTCATGCTTCAGAAAATTAACAGAAGAAATAATTTTTTAACTAACTACAGGATTACATTGTAAGATTGTCCAAGACTTTAAAATATTTAATGCTTGTGATGTCAACACTGCTACTTTATTATCATTTTTTGTAAATCTTATTTAATATTTGTTTGCTTTTGTTGTGATGCATTACAAAATTTCACAATTATTTTCTTCATCAGACTATTATTTATTAAGTTCTTTACTTTAAAAATTATATACTTTTTCGTGTATTAATTTAAAATCTGCTTCTTATATGTATAAAAGTAATGATTGATGGCTTTTCTATCTGAAAATTGCCTTTAAAAATTTTGCATTTAAAAATTTTTAATTCTAATTTAAAGCCTTTTGGAATTATGATATAAATATACTTTTCTTCAGAAATGGTAAAACCTATCCTTCGATAAAAAAATCTTGTTTGTGTCTGTAATTTTAAAAGAAGAATATATTTTTAAATATTAAACGAAACTTTTTTCAAATAAACGTTTTACCAAAGATTCGTATCTTACAACGTATATATTTTTTACTTCTTTATCAAAATATAATCCTTTTATATTAATTTTATCAAAATATAATAATATAATATCGCAATATACATATATATATACTTCTTTTTAATTTTGACCCATGCATATTCTACATATCTGTAGTATATACACAGGTCAAAAATTAAAAGAATTTGGATATTTTGTCGGTTTCCACAAAATAGAATTAATGCTTATGCATTAGATAAAATAATTATATACTTATATATTTATTTATGTTTATAATAAAATATATTATTTAAATAAAATAATTATTATTTTTTAAATAATTATTACTTAATACTTTCGAACAAAAATGTAAACCCCTAAGCAAATAACTTAGTGTTTACGTGAATGTGTTTGAAACATATAAAAAATAAATAAACAAGTTTTATAAACAAGCAGGGCAATTTCCGGGTTTTTGTACACGTCTCAGTGACCGTTTTTTTTTTTTTTTTTTTTTTTTGTTGTTGTTAACAACAATTCAGAAGCAAACAAACTGTCAAAATGTAATCTCCAGCGTTTGAATGATGGACGGAAATTGGTGAATCAGGCAGGCTCAAGTGCAGATTGCTAGAGATAAATTTATGATTACAGTTTATGATAGCTTAGTTTTTAAGCTTATTTCATCCAAGAACCACAGCGAACAATAAAAGAGATATTTGGTCATTTCTGGGAGGCCTAATAGGAGTTCAATTATTTTTCAGTCCGTTTGTGACCATCACGCAGCCAAAGGGATTCGATTTTCAAGGACTATGCTTCCAGTTATACACCCTATTAATCAATTTTATATTCAATATTTAAAGCTGCTTTAGATATTCTGGAAATGATATATCATTCATGATCATGCATGTGTACCACAGCTATTGTGTTATCTTTTTTGTCCAGTAGTATCTTTTGTCCAATATCAATTTGTCCAGTAGTTCATGAGATATTCGATAAAAAGGTGATAATTGACTTAATTTTGGTCACCAGTCTACATTTTCGTTATACATTATGCACAATTATAAATTTTTTCTGTTTAAACAATACGAAAAAATATGAATATTTTTTGATTATGTCCTGATCTTTAAATTTCTTACCCAGATAGATTGATATACACCATAGATACCGCCACATTCTATCTCCATGCTCAATAATTCCACACAAATCTTGTAATCCATGGATTCGGCTTTTTTCTTTACTTTAAAAGTACAGATGGATTATCTAGATTGAAAATCATTTTATTTTTAAACTGAAATAATTGCATGAATATTTTTTATTTACAAACTAAACACTTTATCTTTCTTTTTACAACTAATGCAGGAATTCCTTGCTGTATATTTTTTTATATAAATATTTCTTGCTACATATTTTTATATGCGGATATTTCTTGCTATATAGCTTTCATATATGAGACTTACTTTTCATCCTATTTCTAATTGTAAATATCTTACGTAATTATTACAAGTTTAATAAATATGAATGAAATAATGAAAAAGAATTTATAAATGAAACTTGCTTGTCACAATTCTTTGATTTTCAGATATTTTTCTCAATATGTTCAGAACCAGTAAGCTTAAAGTCTTATATAATTTGTTTCAATTATAAAAAAATTAGCAGATTATTTTAATTTATATAACTCTAAACATTAAAAGTGGGTTTTCATTATTATATGACAGTTTCTGGATTTTTATTCCCTGTCTCCATAACTAGATTGTTTTATTCAGGAACTGGAATTTTCCACTTTGCAACAAAATTTTCTTCCATATATCAAATTTCCATTGTTTGAAGATCAGGTTTGAATTTTCTTTATTTTATTTGTCAGCAAAATAATTTTAACAAAAATTATTTTTTTGTTTTAATTTATTTGTTAATTGCATAAAAATATTATATTATATAATAATATTTTATAATAAACTAAAATATTTTTTTTTTAACAAAATTAGTTTTAGTGCATCTTACGAGAATTTCTTTCGGCTTCAAATTCCTTTGTTATCTTCATGTTGATGAAAAATACTGAAAATTGTTTATTATAAATTTGAAAGGACTTTGCTTCTGCTGTCTTAGCACGTCACACAAGGTTTTAATTTAACCAAGAGTCTTATTAAATGATACCGATACTCAAGCTCTGATGAATGAGAATGGAAATAGTGCGCAATTCCGGAAGAAAGTTTTACTCAAGGACATATTATAACAATAATAAAATAAATTATTTCTTCTAAAATTAATTACTTCTTTAATTAAGTTATCTATGAATACAATATCACTCTTAAATTTCTTTTTAATTTCGCATTCAATCCTAATATCAACTCGTATACTTTTATCCACATAAAGTTTGTCATGGGATAAAAATTTCCTTTCCCAAACAAAGAGATCAACTTTGTTAAATATTTGACCCTGAGAATTATTAATTGTTATTTCAAATGATACTCAAACCGGAAGCTGAAATCATTTTAAGATAAAAGACTATAAACAATTCCAAAATGTATTCATCATTTCTCTTAGCTATGATAGCTCATCTACTCGTTTTTTCCTGTTGTTTAACCCTGGGGAGAACATTCTTTAAAAATATTTTCACAAAAATCATTAGCAATTGGAAGTATCTCTGCTTTGAATTTCTAATGCCAAGTAAACAGTCATCAAAACTCAACAAAATTTTTATTCGTTTTTATTTCTTGTTGTTTACAACCAAGAAAAAGTTTATCTGTTGCCTTTTTTATGACCACATTTGTTAGAAAAATCTGTCTTGGGAAAAAAACTGGACTTACACATAAACTATTTAATGATAGTTGTTAATCAAAAATAATAGTAGGTTTGGTTTAGTTTGTCGCTCTATGGTCATTTTTTGCACACTTCAGGCTAATTAGACCAGGACCTACAGTTTAACTTTAATTCCGTACCACTAATAAACATCCATGCTACCGCCAGGATTAACCTGAAGCCTGTGGTACCAAATCCACAGCGCTAGCCAATTGGCCATCAGGCCTAATAGTAGGTTGTGTACAATCTCAGCATTTATCATAACAAATAAGCATATCTATAATATAATAATTTTTAATTGTTTTTTCTTTTAGTTTCTTAAATCACTGAAATAAAAATATTTAATGAAATAAAAGTAGGAAATGATATAATACTTTTATGAACCGCGTTAATTTTAGTGAATATTAATAATTATAAGCAAAAAGAGCAACTTCATAACAAAAAAAATGAATGAATTAATATGGTAATTCAGAAAATCCTTAAAAATATTTACATATTAATATGTAAATATTTTAAGGAATATTAGAATTTCGTCTAGTTACCGTATTGAACAATTTTGATTAAGTTGTTTTCCCTTATTCTTAAATCTATAATCAATCAGAGATCTTGTATCGAATACATTTGGCGAAAATGGCATTGCAGAATAATAAATGATTACCTTACGAGTGGTGGATCAATTTTGAAAACAGAGCGAAAGGTTTCACAGGTATCACAATTAAAACCTGGCCACAAAATATAATTAGAAAGGATTTAATTTTATAAATATGCTGCTTTACGTTTACATTAAGATTAAGAATAATATTTTTATAATATTTAACAATAAATTGAGTTATAGGTCGTTTTACCTGTAGAAAACAAAAAAAAAAGAAGTAATTTTAATCCCAGGAATCGTAGTCCAATGTTTTATCAAAGCTGTTTACAAAAAAAAAAAAAAAAAAAATATTTGGTGACTCAGGACCCTTTATTTAATATTGATGTAGCACGAATTCAAAGACTCTGACTTGCTAATGTTGTACGCCAATACTTCACTAGCAAGAAATGTCTGGATGAAGCCTCCAATTTCATTAGTGAAAAAGAATAGTATTGCCTTTGGCAAGAAACATATTTTAGAGGAATGTAAAATAATGCTTTGTAATCGTCGTTAAATTTCACAAAATTTTTTTTATAAAATTCTTTATATATCTTAGATCATTATATATCGTATCATTAATAATTCATTCTATCAGATTCCTGTATTATATTATATTTGAAAATCGTTAAAACATATCAAATCATATCTGAAATTCGTAATCAGAAACTTCAAAATTATTCTATCAGTTCAAACTCTTTAGTCTTTTATTTTTTCAATCAAATCATTTTATGGTTCAAATTGGTTTCTCTTTTTTCCAAATATGAGTTCCGTTTTTCCAAATATTTTTTTTTTATCTTTCTCGCAAAATAAAAGCATCAACTTTGTCATCATAATAAAAGTTATCAAAAAAAAATTTTATTTTAAGCGATATTATATTCCAGCAGCGTCTGATATCATCACAAACATGTAACCTACCGAATTACAACCAAATACTACATCACACTTGTTACTTCCCTGAAAACAAAATAAATAAATATCTATATATTTTGTTTTTGATTATAAGAACATTACTGAGTTGCCCTTTTGAATTCGGCACTACAAAAGGTATTAAATAAAAAACATAAATTATTTATTTTTACTACCATTAAATATAATAATTATTTTATTACATTAAATAACGATAAAAGCAAAAAAAAAAGTGCAACAAACTTTTACCTGTCAGGGACACAGTTACATCGAAAAATTTTACTTCAGTTTCTCGAAACAGATCTTATTTCTCAAGATGTTCGTTCAGATAGAAAGTATATTTGTCGCACTAGTTCTTATTATTAAACTTGCAATACCACCTCCCAAGAAATGAAAAACTATTCAATCTGACCAGAATTCGTAGGCTTGATTCAAAAGGTCATGTGCGCTTCGATGATAAAAACTATCATTTCTGTTTTCATATTTTTTATTTCTGTAAGCATTATTCTCTAATCAAATCTAACATTTGCTATTGAATTTCTCTAAATTATTAATCTTTATAGTAATTATCAATAGAAATAGTATATTGCTTTTTATAACAATTTATAACATCAAAGAGATGTTGGTAGTTTTATATCAGATCAGGGATTCTTAACATTTTTTTTGTTCCATGGATACCTTTTGTTAGTATAATAAAGGTTATTTATCACTTTTGGCGTTTTCCCGTGCTTATGGACCTGTATAGTGCTTCTTATTGTATTTGGACTACTTCATTCTTCATTTATACTATTTTTTTCAAATATTGATATATTCTTTTGGCTACTGAACGTAAAACCGTTTCTTGTAGAATTGGGAATACTTCATTCTTCATTTACGACGACATGTATCTTACTTTCTTTGTATATTCTTTTTAAAGATTCTTGAACAATTCATTCTTCATGAAGTTCATGATCTATTCAACATTGCTATATTCATGAGGTTATTGAATTTGGTAATTCGATCAATTGCTTCATATATCTCATGCTTTATTAAACATTGGCATATTCCTGAGTTTATTCATCCATTCTCGAATGTTCACACGTGATAAGTTGAAATTTCCCGTGAGCAGATTTCAGTTTTTTAATACTTAAATATCTATTTTTAATTTTATTTACGTATTTAAAAAATTAAGAAAGAGTTCCATGACCTTTATTATACTAACAAAAAGAGACCCATGAAACAAAAAAAAAAAAGTTAAGACTCCCTGATCTTTATATAAAACTATGTTAGTAGTTTTATATCTTTTGATAATAAAGATACTAAAAAGTTTTATTTTCTGTAAGCCGTGCATTGCCAAGTTATTCCATGTGTTAATTCTAAATAAATGTTGATGATGATGAATACGTAATAAATATTTCATTAAAATATTTGACAACAGTAAAAAATAGTTGAAATTATTTTTTAATAGTTGAAACACTGCTGGAAGACAGAAAACTAGTTATTTATAGTTGAAATGACAGTAAATCTTTACAAAAAGACATTGAACACAGTATACTTTACTCAAGAAAAAAAAACATTTAAAAATTTGAAAGAAAAGTATGTCAAAAACTGAAATAGGGGAGAAGTTAAAAAAATAAATTTTAAATTCAATAACATAGAGGAGAATTTTATATAATATAAAAATAGAACCCAATTCAAAATTCAAATGCTCCAAAAATTATTTCAGATGCTTCTAGAAATTTAAGTAGTCTATTCTTTTTGGTTAGCTGAATTAAACTACTTGGTTGTATTCAGAATTCAATGCAACTATACTGTATTCATAATTTTGATAAAGACCGGTTATGGTATGTTGCTGGGAAGTCCCCATTGAAACTATTTATAATGATCTTCAATTTATCCATTTACCAAATTTACAAACACGTATCTCTAGAAAAATTTTCAAACTGTCATAAACCGCTCTAATCTATTTTTAAGAAATAAATTTAATTCGCTCACAATAAGAGATTTTAAACTGCCTACAAATTTCTTTTTCCACTATTTTTCACTTTATCGTCAGTAGAATTTCACCAAAAATCATCTTTATATATATTTCTTAACTTTGTGTGTGTGTGTCCACTTATGGACAGCTACGACTTGCATCTAAGTTTCAAAAAATTTTCAGGTATACTTTGACAAAAAAACCGGGAGCAATATTCGTTAGGAAATTATCCAATTAAATTTACTCTTATTTGGCCATTTTTCGTGGGTGACGAATTTTTCAAGGTGCGATACCTCTTTAAGCTATTGTTCTGTTCATAGATAGGTTGACGTAAAAAAAAAATAATAAAAACATACTAACCGCTGAAATGCAACCACCTAAAATTTTGTTTAATAAATAAGAAAAAATTTCCGTTGCCAATAAAAATATCCCATTTTAATCCTAAATTCCAGTACCGCGAATAAGTCGTCAATGATGCAATTTGTATATTGCCAATTCCTTTAGGTTATCGTAGTTCAATTCAAAAATTCCCTCCAAGAATGTTCGAAATTAGATAACCATAGGGACAAGTTTAGAAGTGGAAGATATAGCATGGGGTATATCTATAAGGTTGTTCTTTCAGTTTGTAGACAATGTTTATTCTTACATTTGCAATACCACCTAAGAAAAAAATATCAATCAGAATCCATTAGTTTGGTTCAAATGGTCCATGAACTTGGAGAAGAAACGTACATTCTTGTTTTTATAATTTAACTACCATTATTCTCTAATTAAATTTGGCATCTTTATGGGAATTATGCTCTAAATTATGATATCATTAGCGGTTTTAATTAATAGGAATAGAAGTAAAAAATTGATATATAAATTAAACAACATTGTTTTATTTGCATTAATAGACATTTGTTTAATATTCCCCATGTTAATCTTTTTGTAATATAATTTGAATTACTATGTGATTCAATGAATGAATTTTATTATTACTTCATGTTTCTAGGAAAAAGATTAAACATTTTTTTAAAGAATCAAATTTTCAAGGTTTTTTATTATAATTGAATTATTTTAATTTTATTTTGCGTATTTAAAAATATAATTGCATTTATTTTGCTTACAAAAAAGACCTATGAAACAAAAAATGTAAGAACCCCTGATGCTCAATAAAAATTTTACTATTTTATGTCTTTCAGAAAAAAAAAGATTTAACAAGTTTAATTTTCTGCAGTCGTTCAACGCCGGGTTATATGTGACAGTCCTAAATAAATGTTGATGTTGACGTTGCTGAATACACAACAATAAATTTTATTATAATACTTGACAATTATAAAAATAGTTGAGACTCAAATAGAAACACCGTTAGAAGGCGTAAAAAAAAAAAAAAACATAAATTTGAAAAGAATAATATGTCAGAAAGAATGAAGGGATAGACTAAAAAGAGAATTTTAAATTCAATAATAAAGAAACGCAAAATAAATATTTAGTTACGTAATAATCAGCAATTTTTTCATCACTCAATTAACGTGGCTTGGTATCTATGAAACTCAATTTGTTTCAGTAAAAATTTTGTACCATTTTTCTGAAAATGTAATGATTTATTGGCAGAGAAGGTAATATCATATTATTTGAAAGGATTTACGGCCAAAAAATTTCAGAATTAAATTTTCAATGTCGAAAGTTTACTATTTTCTGTCAAAAGTAAGAAAGTTTACTGTTAAAAGTATTGTATAGTTCGCCACCCAAGTATCACATGGCCAGTCTAAATTATTTATTTAATCTATGCTATAAAACATGGAGATTCGTTAGTGATAGTTTGGTGGGGATATTTTTATTTAAGTTTGTAAAATTCCTGTACTAGAAAAGGAAGTCAAATTTGAATGACAATTCTGCAAAATTGAATTTAATATTAAAGTTAATATTCCAATAAAAGATTGATCTCAATGTTCATTATTAAATTCCTTCAAATTGGCAATAATATAAAATCGTCTGATTTTAATTTTTATTTTTCTGGATATTATTATTCTTAATTTTTTACGTTTGAAATTTGAAACGACATGTTTGAGTATTCTTGTTAATGTATTCTATTTTTATTTTAAATGATCAAAAAGTTTTTAATTAAATTTTAAAATATAGCCTAAATATTTCATTTTTATCGTTATTTGCTTTTATTTATTTTGCTGTAAAATACATTTTTATTCCTCCACAATTCAACTTGTTCAAATTTTAGTCGTTCATAAAAATACTTTTTATTTTCTCAAGTTCAAAATACATTTTTTTGAACTCGTAATGAATGACACTGGATGTTAATACAGTTTTTCAAATATTAATTCAGTAATTAAAAATTTAATTCCTTAATTTTAGTTTTTTTTTAGATTAAAGTTGCATATATCTATCAATAAATGGCGCCAGATAAACTAAAAAAAAAAAAGGAATGAAAATTATTTATAAAGGATTTTGTACAATATAATGAAATAAAAGAAGGAATTGATTTTCAAAAAATTTGTTCTTATATTATTTGTTTCATCACTCAATTAACGTGGCTTGGTATCTACGAAACTCAATTTGTTTCAATAAAACTTTTGTACCATTTTCTGAAAATGTAATGATTTATTGACAGAGAAGGTAATCTCATATTATTTGAAGGGAAAAAAATTTTAGAATTAAATTTTCAATGACGAAAGTTTACTATTTTCGACTGTTAAAAGTATTTTATAGTTCGCCCCTCAAGTGACATCGCCAGTCTAAATTATTTAATCTATGCTATAAAACATGAAGATTCGTTAGTGATAGTTTGGTGAGAATATTTTAGCAGTTTTTAAAATTCCTGTGCTAGAAAAGTGAAGTCAAATTTGAATGATAATTCTGCAAAATTGAATTTAATATTAAATCAAATTAATATTCCCATAAAAGAATGATCTCAATGTTCATTTATTATATAAGTTATATTCTTGCTACTGTGCATTGTATATGAATTGTAAGTATAATCTTAATACTTAATAATTGATAATAATTTAAATATTAATGAATATTTGTGTCCTAATCTTAAAAAGGCTGCACATTAACATCACATCTCTCTGGAAATCTTTACATTTTCAGAAAAATGATACAAAATTTTTACTGAAACAAATTGAGCTTCGTAGATACAATGTCACGTTAGTTATGTAATGAAATAATAACTGATTGTTATGATACTGAATATTTATTTTTCTTTTTTTATTATTATTATTTTATATTATGAAATTATTTCATTCAATAATAATTTTGCGAGTTTAGGTTTTCATATTTCTTTTATATACTTTTATTATATATAAATTAGGACAATAATGTTTTATTTCCAAAAATGATGAATGTTAAATATTTTAATCTGTTACATTAATAAAGTCGTAGCTTCCACATTGGATATATTTTTGCTTATAAATTATAAAAAATAAGTTTTCTTACTGTATATTAATCATGTTGGTCATTCGATTTCTTATAATTGGAAAAAGAAAGTTTTGTTATGTTTAATAAATTTATGAATAGTATTTGGAAATTTCTTAATAAGCATCAAATTTTAGGATAGCAAAATTAATCTTCCTTACGAGCCATGTGCATGCGTTTAATCACTTTGTAACTATCATAATGCAGGATTGATCTAACTTCTCGTTATTTCAATACAAGTAAATTTGTACATGCCATTCTAAATTAGTATCTTTACATATAAAAGTAAATTTATGAATGGTAAATCAATTTTTAATTTGATTATGAATAAATATGTCTCGATTATTAACAGAAGCTAACGCAATGCTCTTTCCAATGGACAATCCAAGATAGAAGCTAATGGCTGTTGCGCAGCCACGGAGCTTCAACAAAACTCAAATCATCATAACAGAAGCTAATTTTAGCTTAATAACAATCGGACATTAAATTCGTTCCCTTCGTTGTCACATTTGCTGTTGTCTTAAATTTAAATTTGATTTAACTGTGATTTTTGCTTTTGAGGCTTCCACTTGCTTTCTCTATATATATATTATCATTGCATATAACTCGATATTCTTTTAATTGACAATATGAACATATAATAATTTGCAGAAAATTAATCATAATCTTGCCTTAATTAAATCTTTAGAACTCTGGATATGTTTTCTCATTCTGGAAACTTCTCTTTTCTCGGGGTCAACAAGATTAACCATTAATTTACATTAGAGTTAAATATTAACACCGGCAAACCAAAATTAACATTTTTTCCAATCCATATATATTTTATTGTTAAATAATAAAAAGTTTATTAATTATTAAAATCTCAGCTTGACTTTTTGGCCTCTCTGTTTAAGCCTATAATATTTTTTGTAATATAAATATGTACACAAAACAACAGTCATACAAAACAAAATCTCTTATAAAATACATTTTTATAATCAAAAATCAATGTGTGTTAAACTGCATAAAGAAAACAACGAATTGAAATAAACCATATTCGTAGACAAAAGTCATAGAATATTAAAATAGGAATATTTTAGTTTGTTTCAAGAATTTATTTATTGTACTTTGTAGGTGTATAATGGCACTATGGTACTATTTATGATACTATATGTAACTATGTTCTATGTATAACATGTACTAGATGTATAATGGTACTATAATATATATATTTATATATATTATTTATATATATATGTATAATGGTACTATTATACTATTTATGGTACTTTGTAGATGAGTATGTAAATGTTTTTATCGTAACTTAACGACTTCATTAGAATGAAGTGAGTCCAGTAATATTTGAATTTCAGGTGGATCTTTTTGATTATTAGAAGGCATCGAAAGATGCCATGTGTGAATAAATAATATAAAAAAACTAATTTGACTTTCAGTTTAGATAGGTTTTTTTTTTTTTTTTTTGTAAATGTAATCAGTGATTAAAGTTATACTCATGATTTTACTTCTTTAAAGTTCTTTACGTTTATTTGATTTTCGTTACTTTCTCTATTGCAAAATTGTATTATTTTATTTGAAGATAATATTTTTACGTAATACTTAGTAAAGCTTTCGAATTTCTGGAAAAACAATCGGTTTATAGAGGGTCGTCACGGTTACCGCTTAAAAATATTTAAAAATATAATAAAATAGTTATAGTTATAAAAATAGTTATTTTAACGCAATTAGAAATGTTATAATAACAACAATGTTTTAATGTTAAAAACAGTGTTATAATTATTGGTAAGCATTGTAAAACCCTTTTATAAACATGCTTGAGGAATATAACAATTCCGTGCTAAAAAAATTTTTATCTTATTTATTTTCAATTGTTTATGAAAACTCTTGAAAGATTACAGTGGTAGTTTTAGTGGCGGATGATTGAATTCAAATTGCCTTTTAATGTAATATAGCCATATTGACTAATAAACGTAAAAAAAAAAAAAAAAAACAATTTGAAGCATTTGCAGTATAAAGCAATATAAATATTTCTTTTTTTGTATAAAAATTGTTGTTTCTGACTCGTACCAAGTAATATAAAAGTAATTTTTTAATCAATAGCTCATTTTTTTACATTGCAGAAAGCATTTTTTTTAGTTTTCTGGCGCTATCTATTGGTAGTATGCAACTTAAATCAATAATTATGAATTAATATTTGCAAAAACTGTATTTTGTACAAGTTAAAAATGTATTTGAACTTGAATGGATGAAATAACAAAAAGTATTTTATTTTGAAAATTTGAACAAGATATATATAGGGAGAATGTGAGCTAATAGAAGTAATGAAAAAGTAAATAAACGTACGTAGCACTTATTTTAATAATTAAAAAGGCTTAGATGAGGAGATGAGGCATCATTTTCACTCTGTAAGAAAAAGAAAAATGCAAAATTAAAAATTTCAGAGGCATAATGTATTTTCTTCATTATGTCCCCAAAATTTGTCTATAAAAACAACTAACTACTATTGAATAATTATAATGATCTATTCTTAAAATAATTATTACAACGTAAATAAATATAAGATTTGATTGTAATTATTTCTTGGAATTAGATAATATCACAGATTTTACTATTATAAATGAATAAAATTGTTTTATGTTTATTGCAGCTAATGAAAACTTTTGATCGATTCATATGTTCTACTAAAAACAATGCGAACATCAAGTATAAACTGCACCATATTAATATTAATAATTTAACGAGTAATTTGGACTATACTTTCAAATAAAAATATCAACATTTTTCTTTGAAGGGCTTGTTACATTTATTGAGGTCTGAAATCAGAATTAATAAATTTCTGTGTTTAAAACTTGAGGACGTTAAAATAAAGTCACTTAGTTTATTTTCTTATTTTGATGAAAATTTGGTTAGAATTATAACTGATTGTAAAAATCAAATATGTCATTGATTCTGTTATATCTTTAATAATCACAAACTGTTATTATAAGTTAGAAGATTCATCACAACAAGGCACTATAGATTAGCAAGTTCACCATATTCTGAATTACCGCATGGATACGTTTGGGAATTTAATAACATTTGCCTGAAATGTGGCCCAGTTTCATTAAATAAACTTTTAAAAGTCTTTTACATTTACACCAATATTGTTTGCAAGATACCAATCGGTATATGATCATTGACTAAGTAAAAGGATTATGCAATGTATTTAAGTGCATAATTAAATACATCTCACAAATGGAATGGATTATTAACAACTTTCGTTGGTTTTACTTCATACGGTCTTGTTTGTTTCCTAATGCAAAGTTCTTTGACCAGAGAGTATTCCTCATTGGAAAGGTAATTAAATAGTAGGTTCAGCATTAACCATGATGCCCCACTGGGGCTTATGCATTGCACCTTAATAATGTCACCCCAAATTTGAAACTAACCTTTCTAAAAAAGGGATCGGGGAGGAGATTTTACCTCCACTACTTGAAGCAGGGACGAAAGGACTTTCCGGCTTACAATTCCTGACAAAGACTCGTTTACAGTTTCGTTTGCCAAATTTCAAACTGAGCTCTACCAATATTCTAATTCCAACGAACTATCGTCAGATCACTCCTAGTACTATTATTTCAAAATAAATAACATTTTTTCATTATATTTCATTATTATAACAAATTTTTATATATATATAAAGATAGTTTTTATAAAGATAGTTCCTACTATAGACAGATGATGCTGATAAAGTTTTAACGAATATTTAAATAAGATTACTGCCTGCAATATAAAGTTGCATTATGAGAAGATTGTTATAATCTTCTTTTTTAGTGAGTTTTTTTATTTTTATACACGAGACTTGCGCCACTTTGCACCCTCATTCTTAGTCACGTCGCCATCTTGCAAGGAAAAGCGAAAAGGAAAAAAACAAAAATGTCCGTTATGATTTAGATGCGCTGACAACAAAAGAAGGTTGGACACCTGGTCCCGTTTCAAGAAGACCAAGAAGAAGGACAACAAAAAAAGAAGAAGGCCCAGCTTGATTATTCTGTTCACACTCCCTGAGATATTGTATCGCTAAACTGGAGCATGCAGCAAAGTTACAGTTATACAAATTAACAAGAAGAAAAACGTGTTTTGTGGACCAGGTAAACAAAGCAAAAAGACAATTTGCTTTTCGGCGAAGTATATAAGGTGGACGGAGTACTGTCAGACCAAGCACAACTTGACCAGTCCTTTCAAAGATCTTCACCACTGCAGCAACAATGAGATCTATGGTAAGATTTTTAAGATTTTTAAAAACTTTTATGCATCTGCAAACTAGAAGAAAATTACAAATTACATTTTGTTCTAAGCATTTTTTCTTATTTTAAAAAGCTTTCACTGCTTAGTGACAACAGTACTTTTAAAAATGATTTTTTTCTCTTTGTAAATCAATAGTATTAAAATCAATTTCTTAAAAAAAAAAAAAAAATTTTCTTAAAAATCAAAAATTATTAATTTTAAATGATTAAAATTATAATTTCTTAAAAACCTAAAAAGCTTTAATTTTTTTTTTTTTTTTTAATTTTCTTAAAAATCAGCTTGTAAATTAGTTTTCATTTAAGAATTTTAACTAATTCTTTAATACATTTTCATGTTTATTTAATAATTAATCTATAAAATAGGATGTGAAATAGAATGTGTGAGAAATAAGAAGTATTATTTATACTCATTGATATCAATCCTGTTATTGTTCATTGATATCAATTTTGTTGTTGTTCATTGATATCGTTCTTGTTATTGTTCATTGTTATCAAACCTCTAAAATTAACAGCAATTCCCAAAGTTTCAATGTTGCTATTACAAAAAAGGTTACTAATATTGAAATCTTTTACACTTTTCAAGAAAGGCCCTTTATAATTTTACAGTTCCCATTGTTAGCAGAATTTGTTAACATTATATTGATAATTTTAATAAAACCACCATTTATAATAATAATGTTGAATAATTTTAACCATACTCTTTATCTACTATTGTATTTAATATTACGCTATTTTATTATTTAGTAATTATATTTTATTGATATCACAGAATTTTAAATGATATTAAACTTGAAAGAATTAAAATTTGTGAAACTTTCTGTATATTTATTTCTAAATATGTTCTATATTGAATTAATAACCCAAATAACGTTTTCTAAAAATATTATAACATAATATTAATCAATGTATAATAACATTTGAAAAATTTTTTTTTTAAACAAGAAAAATTTGAAATATAATTTTTTTAACATTTAACACAAAATTATGCATTTTTTTTACTATTGGAAATAGTATATTTTCAAAGATATACTGAAATACTGAAGTCTTATGAAAAAGGACTATTCAATAGGGATTTTCTTGTACTCCCTATTGAATTACAGATTCCGAATGAATTACAGATTCCTAATGAAATTTTTGAATTTATTTTTTTTCCCTTCAAACAATTTAAGTTGTTGCTATTAAAAATTTTTAATTTTTTTTTTTTTTTTTTTTGTTACTGAAAAAAAAAAATTTTAAGTTTTCAAAATTTTTTAATTTCAGATTGGAAGGGAAAATTTTGTTAGATCATACAAAAATTCCCATTTTCCAACATTCAACATGTAGATTTATTATAGCAAATAATAAATATTTTTATCAATGCATAAGCAATTTAGCTAAAGGGCATAAAACAATAACAAATGTTTTATTACTGTACTATGTACTAAATTATATAGTGTTATCTATTATATTATGATGGCTTTCAAATAAAAATAAATACTCTTAATTGAATTAATTCCTATTTTAGAAACCCTAATTCATATTCAAGATTCAATTTTTATAAGCCCAAAAATATACCTAACTTAATCAAAATTATTTTTAAAAACATTTTTGTGCATATATAAGATTGCAGTGTCAAATGTTTCAGTGATCTGAGTCTTGTTCTAGCAATAGCATGTGCAGTTATCAGATGAATCAAACAAATTTTATTTGTGTTTAGGCATAAAATGCAGTCACTGCCTTAAATAACAAATGGTCTATGCAGTCATTATGATAAGTGTCATCAACTCTCATTCTATGCCTTTCACCGATTTGTTAATTACAGTAAGTTGCGTGGAAATTTCCGTAAAAAACTTCATACGTTTCGTAAATACGCTGAAATATCCTAGAAAGCAATGCTCATTGTACTAGATATCAAATTAAATCCTTAATGAATAGCAAAAATTAACAATAATAGAATTCAGTATCAGAAAAAATGTTATGATAATTTTTTCTGTATTGAAACAAATAGTTCATAGTAATCTGAAGCTCTTAAATACGTATTTTATAACAGCATCTTAATACGTATACAGACGATAATATTTCCCAATATTTCATTTATTTAACTTATCTGTTTTTGATTTCAACAGATTCTTCTCACCTTTGCCGGCCTTTTGGTCTCTACCCTTGCAAATGGTCCCGTAATTTCCTCCTATGGAGGTTTGAATTATGGTGGCTTGTACGGAGCTGGTCTAGGGGCACATATTTATGGACCTTCCATAGCTTCCTACAGGGGACTGGGATATGGAGGACTTGGATATGGAGGACTTGGATATGGAGGACTGGGATATGGAGGACTTAGATACGGAGGACTGGGATATGGAGGACTGGGATATGGTGGACTAGGATATGGAGGAGTAAGATATGGAGGACTGGGATATGGAGGAGTAAGATATGGAGGACTGGGATATGGAGGACTGGGAGGTTACTACGGAGGAGGATACGGGAGATCTTACGTGCAGGCTGCTCCTGCTGTTAGGTATGCTGCTGCTCCTGCCCCCGTTGCAGTAGCTGCTCATGCTCCCGTTGCAGTAGCTGCTCCTGCTATCAGATATGCTGCTCCAGCTCCCGTTGCTGTAGCCGCTCCAAGAATCCAATATGCCGCTCCAGCACCTGTAGCTGTCGCTGCCCCAAGAATCCAATACGCTGCCCCAAGAATCCAATACGCCGCTCCTGCCCCCGTAGCAGTAGCTGCCCCTGCCATCAGATATGCCCCTCAACCCGTTGCAATTGCTGCCCCAAGGATCCAGTACGCCGCTCCAGCACCTGTTGCAGTAGCTGCCCCAAGAATCCAATACGCCGCTCCAGCACCAGTTGCAATTGCTGCCCCAAGAATCCAATACGCCGCTCCAGCACCCGTAGCAATTGCTGCCCCAAGAATCCAATATGCTGCTCCTGCACCTATTGCTCTCCCTAGGCCAGCCTTGAGAGTTGCCCAGGCACCCGTTGCAATTCCAGCTCCAGTGCTCTCACATTCTGCCTACAAAGGTACCGCAGCTTTACCCGCACGAGTTGTTGCCCCAGCACCCGTAGCAGTAGCTGCCCCTGCCATCAGATATGCCCCTCAACCCATTGTTGCAGCTCCAAGAATCCAATATGCCCCTCAACCCATTGTTGCAGCTCCAAGAATCCAATACGCCCCTCAACCCATTGTTGCAGCTCCAAGAATCCAATACGCCCCTCAACCCATTGTTGCAGCTCCAAGAATCCAATATGCACCAGCTCCAGTAGCTATCCCTAGGCCAGTTGTTGCCGCTCCACAAATCAGATACGCTGCTCCCGCCCCAGTTGCTGTTGCCGCTCCCCAAATCAGATACGCTGCTCCAGCCCCAGTAGCTGTTGCCGCCCCAGCACCAGTCGCAGTAGCTGCCCCAGCACCTGTTGCAGTAGCTGCCCCAGCTGTTCTTCCCCAGCCCGCTCTGATCGGAGGATATGGTTACACCGGAGGAATCGGAAGATACTCCTTCCCAACCATCAGGAACTACGATGGAAAGAGCATCAAGAAATAAGGATCTTCTCCTCTGATGAAAGGTGAATTTTCTTTTCTCACGACATTTCGCTTTGCTTTACACAAAAAAATACAATGATTTTCTTTTTAATTTAAGAAGTTGCATTTATTTATATTTTTTCCTAATTTGACTGATTTTAATAATTATGAGGGAGATTAATTTATTCTTCAGCTGTATTAATTTAAAATTTTAATAAGAACTTTGGATTACTTACTATTTCTTTTTATTACGATAATATAATATTCTGTTAATATTTCATTTCTTTTTTCTATGAGGGAAAGCATTTGAGTAGAGTATATTAATGTTTAATGTTCCAAGATTGATTCATAATTAATGTTCAAGATTATTATTTCTAGATTCATTTTCTTAACAAGTAAAATAATTACTTAATCATTGAAATATAAATGAATTGATATCCTGGCAGTCATAACTTATTCCCATTACAATACCCAGAAGGCTATTGATATCTCTTTGTGAAGCGGTAAAGCGTTTCACGCAAACATATCTAATTTGATTTTCTAAGATAAAAATTACCTTAAAATATCATCTAAGATATCAAAATAGCAATATTTATTTAATTTATTTATTTCAATTGATAAAATACCGATAATTTTTGGAAAACAGGTAAATCTAATAAATTTTATGAAGAACTCAACTGCTTAAATTAAAAATAAGTCACTTGTCACTTTGTCTTTTAACCCTTTCCTTCATTTAATTTCAATCGAACTCTAAAAATTTGCATTTCAACCAGCAACTATAGCTTTATTTACTTGAATCTATTTACGTAATAATGAGGAAAAGTCGTAAAAATATTTGCTGTAAATTTAGTTTTATTTATTTTTAATTCATTTGTTCTTGTTTTAAATGATAAATTGTGCTTCAATCTGAACCTTTTGTTTTGCAGGCAGTTCGGTGGTAGGCTACTGTTTGGAGCGACGTTGCGACTTCAGCAACGCTAGTTTCTTCAGACAAAGGACTTATAATTTTGCTGCGGGATTCACCAAAAAGGCTTGAAAGGCTAAGTCAAAGTTCGGTGATCAGTTTAACAAAGAATGGGTGTTGTTACAGTTGTGTTGTCTAATAAAGTTTGTGTTACAAATATATGTCTCATTTATTTGTCTCTAATTTTTTTTTTTCGCTTTTGTTAATCATTTTTGCATGTTAATTATTTTTTTCGTCAAAAAACATCTTATTTGCTTAGATATTGCATCACAATTTAGTTATTAATACTAAGAATAAGCAAAATTTTTTATAGAAAGTACCCCATTTATAATTGCAATGTAAATTATAGTATACTAGGAAAAATAGGTGACATATCTGATAGTACAAAAGGAAAAATAGGTGACATATATGATAGTACAAAAGGAAAAATAGGTGAAATATATCACAAAGAGTGAATAAATCGTTTATCTAGATAGGAATTTCAGCGGAATTTTGTAGGCGTTTGCAGGCATAAGATTTGCACAAACATTTCGTTTAATCTATATTATGTTTAAAATCTGCTTTCTTTTCCTTTTTTTTTCTAAAGAGCATGTATGAAAACTTTTATTTTAAAAAAATGGAAATAATTAGATTCCTGGTTTCAAACGGCAATTTTCTATTTGTTGGATTTCTATAATTGGAGTAAATCATGATTTTTGTAAATGTTGGCAATTGAGGATATCCAATCCTACTCTGCCAAGTTAAAAGTCAGCCTTCCTATTTTACGGCATTTAATCATTGCGGTTTGTTAAAAAAGATTTTGTTAGACTAAATTGTATGTAAAATAGATGTATTAAATAATCAACTATATAAATCAATAACTTATGATAACTCATTTTTATTATTATTATTCTCAGCGGAGATTGGCTTTTACGATGTTTAAAAATCCAAAGAATGCTTAATTAATTATTTTTCAGAATCTCCTCTTTAATCAACTCAAGATATTGAATTTACCAATATTTCACTAAATAAATCAGTGAAATTTGAATATAAAAGAAGAAGATATTGAGAATTTGCCAATACATTCGAAGTTTGACAGTTACGGATACTTTCAAATATGACACAAAATTCAAGTTATAAAATTAAAACAGAAATTAAATTCAAACAAGCGAAAAATTAATTTTAAAATAATATCTTGAATATATTTTAAAACTATAACTGTGAATCTATTTTAAAATTACATCGTGAATATTTTTTTTTCTCGAATAACTTTGTAAATAAATATTTGTATTTTCATATTTTAGTATAAACTTTCCATTATAAATGAGAGTAATTTATTTTTAGAAATGTGTTAATTAAACATTGAAGATACATAAACGACTTATTTCACTTACTTTTTGTACATTATTTTCATTTCATACAGCAACGTTTATTTTTCATTTTTTCATGTGTATGTGCCTTAAATTATTACTTTTATCTTAAGAATATAATAATGTTTAACTTTTTATAAGAAATTAATTACAATAGTAAGAAAATTGATTACACTTTCACATTAACATTTATTCTATATTTTTACACTTTCAAATATAATAAAAATTAAAAAAGGAGTAAATATCTGGCTTTAAAGATTTCAGCAAATTGAAATAGCATATTTATCTATTATAAAATATATAAATAATACCAGAGTTATAATATTATATATAAAATAAAATTTGAAATTTTTTTAATATTTAAATTTGTCTAATGACTACTTCAAACAGAAAATTCTTGAAACTCAATAAGTAGTATTACCATACTTATAATTGTATATTCTCAAAAGTGTGCTAACAACTGTATACTCTCAAATGTGTGCTAACAACATTATATTCTTAAAGGTATGCTAACAACTGCATACACTCAAAAGAATACTAACAACTGTATATCTCGAAGGTGGTAACCGGACATTCTAAATTTCGCCCTGATATCTGGATCCCTTCAAAGGAGTGCTAATAAACGGATATCACGATGTGCTAAGCATCTGGATGTCTTCAAGAGTGTAATAATAACTTGATACCCTGGAAAGTGTGCTAATATCTGAACACCCACTAAAGTTGCTAATATCCACGTTGTTGATTCCGAGTGTTAATGCCTAACATATAAAATATCACTCACGTTTATGTACATATTTGTTGTAAAGACATACAACAGACTTCCAAAACGGAGAAGTGCTATCTAAAGAAATATATGAGGATTTATGTTTACACATTTAGGGAAGCAATTTTTATTCCACAAATTTTAGAAACTATGACCGTTTATTCCGACATCGACTCGAGCATTTGTTATGAAGTTCGTAATATAAAGTCAAAGTATAGAAATTCAAATGATATATACTAACATAGAAGACAATCTATTCCGATCACTAAGCTTTTTCGACATTTAGATATTTTTATGTCTAAAATATCTCTGTTGTTAACGAGAAAAAATGCCTCATTCAATGATTAATACTGAGAATTTTTTTACAATCAAATTGAAATCTGAATTCAAGCGTAAAACTTGAGAGGATATTTGGTATTGGGATATTACACATGCATTGATCCTAAATATACCTTGGTAACCTTGTCTAATGGAACTTTCAGATAATTTTTTATATCAACAAGTTTCATTCCAATCAACATTATTTTTAAACTCACTAATAATTCCTTCAGAAAGAATTTGATATTGGAAGATAGCTTCCCAATTTCATGCATGATGTAAATTTCTCATAATTGCTTCAGTTTTATATCGTCAAAACATAACAATAAATATCATCTTTTGTTGAAGCCATGGTAGTACTCTAACACTTTGCAATGCTACTCAAAACTAATGAAATCAGATCGTGAATGAAACAGGAAATGATGAAGAGTAAAACAAAAGCTCAATTTTAGGTTTCGATTCACAAATCTGTGAAAAATCTAATTTTCTCTTTTATTGGGTTTGCTCAAACTACTTAGTGACAAATTTCTGTTGGATACCCAGAAAAAGTATGAACAAAAATAACCACATCGATCGCTAAAATAATCTTGGAAACAAATCAAATTATATCGAATTTCCTTATATCTGTTTCTTAGAAATCTCAGTCAGAAAAGGCCAATCCAATGACTGCCAAGGAGACTTTTTAGGGTCCAAATTAACAAATAAAAGAAAGTTAATTTTACTCTCTGGTCTCCTATTTGGATGCACCTTGCGTTATCTGAAATATGAAAATGAGAAAATTTTGATATGATGACTTAATATGTATGTTTTCGTCTGAACGAAAGTACTGCATATGTTTTCCCAACTGTGAAAATAATGTTATAGCCTCAACTGGTTCACAAATCAATTTCAAATGTTTCAAAAAGTTTTTTTTCATCAGAAAGTACAGAAATCTACCATAATGTTTAACAATCTGTTTATCTTTTCATACATGCATGGGATAATAAAAGGGAAAAAGAAACTCCGATGTTGTAAATTCACCTAAATCATTGTATACAAATATTTTAGTGATCCTACAATTAATTGAATTGGATACTTATGCTTCCCTACATAAGAACCAGACGACATCTTTTCTGTCTATCTTAATAAATCGGCCAGACATTGTCTGAGTCGTAGCTCAATATCTCAAGGAACTTTTAATAGCTATTATATACGAATTTTACAACCGATTTAAAGTTACGAATTCGAAAGCGATAAATAATTTTTTTTGGTTTTATGCATTACAACGCCTTGTAAGACACCAGACGTTTTATTTACAATTTCAACTTTTTCCATGGATTCTTTAACAATTACTTTAAAATGATCCTCTTTATGGATAGGAGTTGTTCTGTTTACTTTTAAAGTGGTAACATCTTTACAGCCTTTTTTTTTTCTTTTTAATTTAGTTTAGCTAAAAGCGAATGGCCAAAATTTTGAGGAAAATTGATGTCGACATGAATATTAAGCTGGCTTGTGATATCAAGCATTAATGCATTATAATGAATTAATTTTCTAATTTCAATAGTGTAAAAATTTTGCATAAATTCACGAATAATTCTTTGGCCTTTTTTTGAACAGATAATTCTATGTATTTTTATGTATATTGCCGAGATACATAATACATACATATACATAATATAGATACATATACGAGATACATATACATAATATAATGTTCTATAATGTTCAGAGGATTTCTGTATATTCTGATAAAACTTATTCAACAGGAAAATGTTAAGAAAGCCGAAAATTAAATATTTTAACTGTTTTAATACTCAGATATTCATTTACGTACAAAAATTTAAAAGCTTTATATTATTTTTTGCAATACGTTTTCAAATCTCTAGCAGAGAAAATTCAATTTTTTTTTTTAAAGAAAATATTGCATTTCTACCAGCCTAATTCACAATTTGTTCATTTAATGTTTTAAAAAATACGAGCGACACCTTCGTTCAATTCATATCTAAATTTAATTTCAAACACTTCTTCTTCTCTTCACTTATTTTCTTTCCTCTTTCCTGTGAAATACAATAAGAAATTTATATCACTACAATATCCATAAATTAAGGATAATGAAGTTCAGGCAAAGAAAGTGACAGAAGCAAAACAAATTTGACTTATTTGTAAAGTCTATTTATTAAACAAAGGTAAAGAGCAAAAAGATGCTATATTTTTGACATAATTAATAAAATTGCGATTTTTTACTCCTTGGAGCAAATTTCAAAAAAGAACCTATTTACAAAAAACAGTACAACATGGTTAGTATGATGGTTAATATGGAGTATGTCTCCCGAACGATGCAATACATACAACGCCTAGGCATGCTGAGTATCAAATTATCAATCTGATCTTGGGGAATATACACCACTCATCAAGCAAGCAATGCCCTCCGAAGTTCCGGTTGACAGGAGGGAGAGGGTTTACGGGCTGCAATTCGTCGGCCAAGCATATCCCACACATGCTCTATTGGATTCAAGTCCGGTGAGTATGCTGGCCAATCCATACGGGTGATATCCTCAATTGAAGGCATTCGTCTACAGTGTTTGCACGGTGAGGACGGGCGTTGTCATCCATAAACAGAAATTCAGCACCCACAGGAAACAAACGTACACGTTGCTCTAGAATGACATCCCTAGCTGTTCTAGACTGTCATCGTTACACTCTAAATGCAGGTCAGTTCTGGAACCAAGAATAATTCCTTAAACGAATGCACCACCGCAACGGTGTCGTTCAATGGTGTTCTCTTGGTGGTAACGGGTACCTGGCGCTTCCATATGAAAGTCCGGCGAGAATCAGACTGCAAAAAACCTGGACTCGTCGGAAAACATCACACCAAACCACTGTTGCGGTGTCCACAATGCATGCTTTCTACTCAGGTTAATCAAATGCGACAGTGAGTTGCGGTAAGTGGAACACATCTGACAGGCCTACGAGCATATAGACCAATGTGCCCTAAGCGTCTGTACACGGTCTGCCTTGAAACTGTCGTACTGGTAGCTGAAGAGAGCTGACGAGACAGGTCTGATGCTGTGCTCCGTCTGTTTCTTTTTGGCAGTAACTGCTAAATACCGGTCCTCATTCGGCGTTGTAACTCGAAAGGGGCGACCTGAGCTGTAACATCTACTCACATTACCATCATCTTGGAATCGTTGCCAAAGCCTGGAGATGACACTCTGGGCGATTCCAAGTTCCTCGGATACTTCCAGCTGGGTACGTCCACATTCCAGTCGTCCGATAATTCAACCACGTAAAAAATCCACCAAATGCTTCCTTTGTGCCATAACTATGCGGTTACTGCACTGAAAGGCTTTTAAAGCGCTTGTGAACAATTTTACTTCTTTGCCATCATTCTTATATACCCCTCTCTTACACTCTCGTCATTGTGACGTACTATCCGCGCCATCTGGTGGTTTCTGTAATTTGCATATTCTTCTTCAAGATGTGTGTGATAATTCTACAGGTGAAATTTTTATTTTAGAGTTCAATTTCTGTGTGATTCTGAATTATCCTTAATTTATGGACATGAGTGTATATTAAAGTTGCGAGTAATGCAAATTTCCAAATGGGCAACTTCCGGTACATCATGCAGAATTAAAGGATGAAATAATTTTGTCCTGTATTATAATTGCATATAAGTAGTTAAGAAAATAATCCTTATTAGCAATACTCAGTAGAGTTACGTAGGTCCCTTCATCCATTTCGCTTTATTATTGAAACGACTACGAAAATATTTCCTCTTATCAAAATAATCGTTATTACAATACCTTTAATTTGTAGTACATATTTTAAATTTTCAGAAAGAATTTGAATCGCCTTAAATTTTTTTAAGGTTGATTTCGTAGAAAAACCTTTTTAATATCTCTTCTTTTAAACTGTTTAAAGCATATCTCATAAAATCATATTTGATCTGTCACTCTATGATCATTTTTTTTTTGCTCACTTCAGGCTAATTATACTAGGACCTACAGTTTAAAGGGGATTCTAAACCACTAACAAACATCCATGCCACCGCCAGGATTCGAACCTGAAGTCTATGTACCAATGAAATCTTGAAATCTGCGTTCGAATACAATATAGTTTTCTAGGGCATCTTCATAACTATTATGTTTGTCTTCCATTTACTAAGAATATTGAATTTAACCTCCAGAAAAGAAAAAAAGTCGTTCCTAGATAACTGCCCAGCAAACAGATCAAGTTTTAATTTAAAATTTTGAGATAAAACCAGATACAGTCGAAAAATAGATTTTTTTTCCTTTTTTGCATCTGGATATGTTCATATGACAAAGAAAGTCTGCGAAAAATGCAAAGCTTGAAAACCATGTTACAACACCACCACTGTTCCCATTGAAGAATGAAGCATTGTCGTCTTTCAACTGCCAAACTCGTTCGAAAACACATCCTGCACTAAGCCAATATACATTTGTGTAATACAGCACATAAGAATATTCAGATAGCATGAACTGAAAAAATCTTGAAATTGCCTGTGAGTCCACTAAATTGTAAGTCCACAAGATCGAAAAATTATAAGATCAATTTATACTATTACATCAAACACAGTTTTAATATTCAGTGCGGTTTTGAACAGGGCATTTTGATTTATAACGCAATATAGAAAGACCACATTGTTCCTGGGACAGTTTGGATAAAAGTCCGAGAAATCCAGATTTTTTTAATATTTGTTGCTCCATCGCTCGTAATGTTACATACGTTTATTATAAGTACTTTCAAAGTTGAAAGTCCTTCAAAAAATTTATGAAAAATATCACATCCGGTTTTAATTACCCTTAACGACCGCCAGTACCACGCTAATTTTGAAATGCAATGTGCAGCAATAGCTATGCAACAGCATTTAAGTTAGACAATATTTCATTTTAACTATGATGTCAGATTTTTATTGATGGCTTCTACTCTAGAAGTCCCTGTTTTTCGAGATAAGCTTAAAATCTCAAAAACCTTTTTCTTGTCTGGGCATAAAACATCACAAACTTGGAGCATGTATTTTTTAAAGAAACTCCTCATGATTGAAAGCTTTATTAATTTTAGTAATATTGCATGCTATAATGTAACTTACAGGATTAGCTACTTTCTAAATATTGTTTACTTTCTTAAAAAAAAATTTTGTCTATCTGATAATTCTTTACTAAGATTTACTGCTTTTTGTTTTCTTTCATATTTTTATATTTCGTATTTGGAATTCTTATGTTTTGATCTGGTGACGGAAATGTTTCACCCTGACGACCCCTATAGCTTCATTACAGATCTACCCTTTATCCTTACAATAAAAAATATTTCCAAGCCCATTCATCTTTAATGCACGACACCAGTATCTTTCCATTCAACGTAATTATTAGAATTCATGTCCACATACAAGTACAGAAAGTAATTCCTCTATTCGCTATGTGGCGACATCTGTTATCCTTCTTGATTAATATTTGCTATTAGAACTGGATAAATCTGTAGACAAACTAAAATTTCCACACCAAAATAAATAGATAAATTAATCGAATGAAAGAAAGAGAAAGAACATAAAAAATAAAAATAAGAAAATTAGAAAAATAGTATTCTTATTCATTTAGAAAGATTATCAAAAAATACCGTTTTCTAGAAAATTTTCAAGGGAAAATGTAGGTCTTGTTATACTTGTCTGTGCTCGCGCCACAACAGAAAGGCATTCTGCACATGCGCAGAGTAAATGGCAATGAAATGAAGTAACAGACTTCTTCCACATGAACTCGTTTTTTACACCGAATAACAAGTTTTGGCACAAGTTAATACAACATACATTATATATACTGTATTATGTATATATATATATACCCTATAGTAATATCAATATATTATATAAACATATGTTGTTGCTTTTTTAATTTGCTGAGGCCCGGAGCTGGTCCGCGGCAGTAGCTTGCCATTGCTGATTGAAACGTATCGCTATTTTAGGCTACTTCTGAATATATCTCCATATGAATAAACCAATAATAACGGAATGGAATTAATGTAAAATGGGCCAAAAAGTGAAATTTAAGTAAGAGTAACAGGTTTTTCTCAGATTTTGCAAACTATTATAACAAACAAAACATTCATCAAAATAAAAAAATAAATGAAGTGATGTTAGTTATTAGGCATCAAATTTTAAACCCAGAAATTTATTATTTCTGAGATCAGATCTCAATGAAAGTAATTAAAATAATAAGTAATTTTTATTAAAAGAATAGCCAAATTATTCGTTAAATCATTAATAGTAATATGATGCAGTTTGTACTTGACATTCGCATTGTTTTCTGTTGTAATAAGTATAAAGCAATTTTATTCATTATAGAAAAGTCTATGATATTGTATATGTCATGAAATAATTATAATCAAACCTTATATTTATTTATATTATAATAGTTATTTTTAAAAATCAGTATAATTATTAAAATAGCAGTTAGTAGTTTTATAGACAAATTGAGGGCTATAATGTAGAAGATAGATAAAGTCTCTGAAATTTTTATTCTTGCGTTTTTTCCACTTTCTTACTGAGTGAAAATGACATCGCACCTCATCTAAACCATTTTCATTAAGTTATTAGTTGATCTTATATACCGAAAAATTACCAAGCAGTAACCATGGCAACCCTCTTCCAGAAGATTATTTTTCTAGGAACCCGAAAACATTAAAAGCATTATTAAAATTTTTATAGAAATATTTTGATTCACCTTCGATTGCAATAATTCCATCTTCAATATCATTCAGTATTAAATGAATATCGTATCTATTCAATTACATTATGTAATATATAAAGAATTTCTAAAATATTCTTCCACTGACTCAAAAAGTATCATATTTCCCCATATATAAAATTAACTTTGTTTCTGAGAAAGTTGGGTTCACCTAAAAACAAGTGTGTCTTCTTATAAAAGGACACTAAAACATTTTTTATTTGCAATTTCACTTTTTTTCCCTATGCTGTCCACCATGCTACGGATTTCATTCATAATAGTTTTTTATTTTTGTAGTCTTTGCACTATTTGTTTTATACTTGTTACGTTCAATTTTGTTTTGCTTATGTACGGTTTACCAGATTTTCGTATAGTGCAGAATTTAAATTGAAAAGTTACCCACTTTTCAAAAGTTAATGGCAATTGTGCTGCTGAACATAAATTTGGTATTCTTGCAACTGAGAAAACAATCCGAGATTGGCTACGGAAAGAAAAAACTCTACTGAAGATGTAATGTAAGAAGAAAGCTCTGTCATCAAAATGGTCTGATTTGGAGACAGAATTGAAGATTGATTGAATTGATTTAATGAACAAAAGACAGTTGGAATTTCTGTGTTCAAAAGATGAATCAGCTTGAAGCATGAAGAATTGCTCATAAAAAGAGGATTACGGAGTTTCAAAGAAGTACACATTTGAAGCCTTCAGGTTTTTGAAACTAAATAATCAAATGCTTATATACACCTTGTTTAACTGAAAGATGCTTAAAAAGTATCAGAAAAAGGTCTTTTCAATGTTTTGCCATTTACATTGTAAAACATTTATATTGTACAGTTATATTGTGCCATTTATATTGTAAAGTTTCTTGTGGTGCAGATTGTAAATTTGGGCGAAGTAAATTTAATTGAATGATTTGATTTTTTGTTGACGATTGACAGAACTGTTAAGAAGGTGGTGATTTAACTGTGAAATATCAATAAATGTTATTAAGTTAATAAGTGAATAAGATAAAAGTATGTATCAGTGTCATATATTTTGCCCCTAATTTGTTGTGTCAACTGAACAAGCTGTCTCCTATACTGATTTTCAAACGCAAAATAATGGCAAAAGAAAACCTTTCTCAAAAACTGTCTGAGTGGATGACAAAGATTGGAGGAATCAGAGTAGGAGGAATATCTGATTTTAAGAAATGAGGAGAAAAAGACAAGATGGATTTATATTTAAACATGTCTTATTGGTGCATGATCAATCATACTTAATGAAAAACACAAATATTTCTGCAAAGAAAGCAAAATTACCATCGTTCCTGAAGACACATACCAGCTTTAACCATTTGATATCAGCATAAACAATCCCTTCAAAAATTCTGTGATAGATAACTGAACCAATTGATGAAGTCTTCTGAGGACGCCAGTAAGAAGATTGAAGAATCCAATTTCAGAAAAAGTTTCTTCATACTTAATCAATCATACTTTCTGCAAAGAAACCAAAATTACCATCGTTCCTGAAGGCTTTAACCATTTAAAAGCATAAACAATCAAAACTATGATAGATAACTGAACCAATTGATGAAGTCTTCTGTAAGAAGATTGAGATCGTTTTCAGAAAAAGTTTCTTTCCGGGTAAAAAAAATACTGAGATAATGAAGATTGAGATCGTTTTCAAGTCGTTATAAAGTAGGGCATGGAACTAATGGAGCTGAGGATAAGGCAATATATTAAGAAATTAATTCAGTCATTGCACACAGACGGAGACAAGCAAGTAGGAGAGTTTTGATAGTGATGAGGAATTTGATGGATTCTAAAATAAATAAGACCATAACTTTATGTAATCAAATTGTTTTCAAAATTTCTGATTCCAAAAACAAAATGCGCTTAATATACGAAAAATACTGTAGTTATAAAGGGGACAGTTTTCCATCCCAATTTTCTAAAATTCAGCTTGATAGTGACGGTTTAAAAAATTGAAAAATTTTATTCATTTTCTTAAAAAAAAAAAAAAGGAATTACAAAAATATAAAATATCGTTGAAAATTAAGGTTTCAATTGACTAGTGTCTAAAAATATCAAGAGAAAATATATTATTTATAGAGAGAGGAAAATATTGGGGATAAAATTCTCTTATAGGCTCTGAAAATAGGCCCTATTCAGTAGAATATTGAAAGCGGACTTTCTATGACGTATCATAAGGTAATCAGGTTTAAGCGATGCGCGTGAGCATCCTATTACGCGAGTAGGTGGGATTTAACACGAAATGACTAACTGCTTATGTGAGGAAAAGTGATAAAGATAGATAATGCTACACAATTTCTTATTCTGCAATTTGTTTCGTGAAAAAAAAAGATACAAAGATTAGTCAGAAGAAAGAAATTTTACTTTTATTATTTAATATAACAAGTAGCGGTATTTCAAAATTACAAAGCATTCTTTTAACAATGAAAGGCTCATAAGGAAGCTTCAGTACAATTATTTTCTTCTCTAAATGAGAGTGTTTTCTAGATTTCGTAAAAAAAAAAAAAAAAAAGAGAGAGAAAGAAGAGATAATCAATAAACATTTCATATCATAGATACAAGCGGACAAAAGTTCGAAAATTACATAGTTTACTTTTAATTGGGGCTACCCAATAGCCGGAATAGTTTTGTGAAATTGAGAGACCGTTTTGAATATGTACCAGTAAAGTTGAATTGAAAGATATGTTTGTACCAGGATGGATACAATCAAAGCATTGGCTGATCTCAAAAAGAGGAGGAGAAATATGAGACCTCGAAATGCTATGCTTGCGGGTAGTCCTTCAAAGGACTGATAGCTCAATGTGCAATGCAGCATGCCTACTTTGTGTACATAGGTAATGCTGAATCTGCTTCATATCTGCCATTCTAGTGTCTAATAACTCAAGAGTCCGGTATATGGAAACCGCTTCTTTTAATTAAGAATTAGATTTATTTATATATTTCACAATAAATCATTCGCAAACAAACAAAAAATAAATTAAGTTATTTTATCACGCAGATGCAATAATTTATCTTGTTAATAAAACTAAAGAATCCCTATAGAAATAAATGTGAATGGAAAAAGGTACACTGTAGTTTTATATTTATATTATAGTATTTATATATATGGTATGCGTATGTTTAGTCAAATTATTTTATTTTAATAAAACTACACTTTTTTTTTGGCATTATAATAAATTTTACATGTATTTATTTCCTCAATTAAACTCAAAACCTAAGCATTTCTACAATTTTCGAAATTAAATCCAAGATTTTAAATTTAAAAATTAATATCTTGCGGCGGAGGGGAAGGGGTCCAAGCATCAAGCATTGTTAGCCTTTTTCATTTTCCAATGCATCACAATATATCAATTTTTGTAGAATATAATATATTTTATTTATAGAGAACAAGAATCAAGATATTGTTAAGAATATCAAGAATTGTAATTTTAATAATTATTAAATTATTATAAATAATTTAATTATTAGGCAATACTTTTATTAATAATAACTAAGCAATTGCTGTGACAATCAAATTGCATAATGAATTAAAAATATGATTCATAAAAGAAAATAATAAATACGATACGTGATATGATCATTTAAGTGAAATGAAATGAAATGAATAAATGAATGATAACGAAAATCAAATAAGTCAAAAGTCAACCAGCATCATTTGTAGAGTTTATAAAAAAAATTATTATACAATCATAATTTGCTTCCCATTTAAATTTTTACCTTTCTTTCTTTTTAACAATGAATTTTTAAAAAAAAACTTTAGTTTGATGAAAAATTTTGATGTTTAAAAAAAAAAAAAATTCAGAACTTTTTTTATTTTGAGAGAAATTTTTTTATCAGTTCGAATTCTGAAGGTTTGTTGTTATTGAAGTTGTTGACCATCGAGCATCGTGTTCAACTGATGTAATCTACGAACTGACCATAGACGGTTAGTGAAAGGATACATTCCTTGCATTCAAGTATTTGGAATAAGAAATTCAATATGCAAATTTTTTCAATGTTTTTAGGAATGAAATAGCATTATGAATTTGTTTTACAAATATTCCCGGAAAATATTTTCTGAAACAAAATTAGATTTGTTTTTGTGCAACGGTGGTTTTTTTTGGTTCCACTTATGCATACCACAAACAGCCAATCGACGGATATTGAAGAAAGGACATTGTTATCTGGGAGTAGTAATAAGGTTCATTGCCACATTTAATCTAAAAATATTTATGTGTGGGAAAAAGTCCAAAATACTTCTATACTAATTCACGCTGTTTTTTTCAACATCGAGTGTTCTCGTTTGTGAAAATAGTGACAGCAGCAGATGTCACCAACGGATTCAAACTCGACTCTCCTGCATTCCAGCTGCGCACATTAACACTATTAGGCATAAAATTTTTATTTTATCTAAAACCCGCATAAAGTCCATTATTCCACCCGACTAGTGGCCCATGGCAATGTGTCAGCTGGGGCGCAAGGAGGACTGGGTTAAAATCAGCTGGCGTCATTGTTGAAGTCACTGTTTTAAGAAAGAAGGAGACTCGATAGAAATTGTGATGCGTGCAAAAGCATCTCGTCTTGATAGTCACGCTGTCTGGTATTACTTTCTGGATTTTCTACCACAAGACATGCAAATGCGGGAAAGTTACCCAATAAAAGTTCTTCTGTAAGACATTATCCTCTCCACTTCATCCATCGATGCGCTATTCGATGGATATTTAAATAGTACATAATACCCATCGATGTTATGAACATACAAGCTATTATTATGCATTTCCAGTTATTTTTCTATTGGCCAATTGTTAAGAAATATACAATTATTTATCCATTCCTCTTTGAAAATAATTTTAAGGTAAAACTTCTGAAAATCTATGAAGAAAATTTCTCTTTTAAAATCCTTCTTGTGATCAAAGAATATGTTTAACAACATGACATTCTTCAAGACGCCTATGAAATCCTTTGCTGGCATAAAGCCATTCGAACACGAAAGTCAGATTGATTCTTTTTCAGTGTTTTTAAGCTTTAAATTTTTATACTTATTTTCAATAATCAACAGGTGAAATTTTGATCCATCTTAGAAGTTTCGAAGTTTCAGAATATTATATATATATACGTATATATATAATAAAATATTAAAAATGCAAAATAAAATTTTGGGAAAAACATTTTCATACACTCAGAAAAAGACGAGTTAAGTGTGAAAATATAGGACATGAATATTATTATTTAAGAATAGTAAGAAACTAAGTTTCAGAATTAGGTATGGTAATTTTTATCGACTAAGCATCCATATCGAAAATTTACAATATCTTCTTGAATTTTGATTGGAAAAAAGCTTATAGGAAAATTTTTCCATATTAATACATCATTAATAAAAGATGGAACCTTCACTTTTATTAAAATGAATAAATTAAATTTTTAAATGTTAACTTTTATAATTCTGACTTAAACTTTTATAATATATGAACTATTTTAATTCTCAAGTTGAGTAATTCAAAAAAGGAATACATACAAATAATTTTAAAAATAAAAGTTCTTAATTTTTTTTATAACGTTAAACGACCAAATTTTTTTTTTTTTTTATGATTTATTTTTTTTTTTATATTTTTTACTTAATTTCAATATTTATAAACTGAATATACTGAGCAAATAACTCCATATATTTTCATTATAATGTTAATACTGCTTTTATCATTCATATTCGGTAAGAATGTTTTTCAATTAAAGCCTACATTCTTAGTAATATTATCCATTTTCCCCAAAATAGCGTTGCTACACATATTTTATTCTCGCTTCCTGGTTCAGTAGTGTAGTTCGCAACAGTAAAAGTGCTATTGTTGATCCTAAATGCAGGTTCTTTAGAATAGTGGCCTGGTTTAAAAGATCTTTTCTTTCTTAAATGGTTCTACCACGATTTTTTTTTTTCCTATATAAGGAGAGAAACAGCACCACAAAATATCTAGAACTTGGGTTCCAGTAGTACTAACAAGTAGCCTATCCATCAACATGAACGGATTAAAGGTAAAGAGAGAAATTTTGCTTCTTAAATTTTACTACCTTCAAAGCTAGATGTATACGACTTTTAATTCAACTTAGTAGTATCTGCTTTCTAAATTCCTTTACTAAAACTCCCATAGCTGTTAATACTCACCAGGATTTTTTGCCGTTTTCCCAATTCAGCAAGGATTAATTTGAAAGAAAAAGAGCTGCTTCTAATCAAAAATTAGTCCAAAAATTCTGACAATTGTTTCATTCATAAGTTATAATAACTTTCCTTTATCATTATTTGATGCTTGATTAAAAAAATAGATAGTTATATCTTCGATTCATTAAAAGTCGGTTATACGTTGCGAAACACGTAGAGACGTGTTGGTTCTGTAAGATTTATATCAATGATGTAAACCTCTTCAACAACACTCATAGTAGAAATCACTCTTGTAAAAATGATTCGATCCAATGATTTACCAAACGAAACTGTCAGTTCTGGATTTGATAACGACTATAATAGAAATTTTTGACGAGTATGTAGTTGCGCTGTACTGGAAAACAACAAATGTTGTAAATATTGTTAAATGAAAGATGTCAAGAAGACTGGTACTAAATTAAGCAATTTAATACTTTGTTTTCTAATAAATATTTAAAATAATGATTTTCGTGATATATTGATTCGTGACAGTAACGAAACGAAATTTTTGTTTCAGTAGTAGACTTTTTTTCGGCAAAAAATGTTTAATTCTAATGTTCACAAATAGATGGAGTTGTATTATTAAATATTATTTGCATTATAAAAACACTCATATTAAATTTGCACAAATTTCAATTCATTCTCAAGCAAAAACTAATGACGTTTTGAAGTGAAAAAATTTGTCTTCTAAAAATATCAACATAAAAAGGAAATATATCTATAAAGGCTTTATAATATCTTTTGGATAAATAGGACAAATTTTTGTTTGCAAAAATTATTATTATGCATAACTGGAGCGAATCTTGTCAAAAACCACTATGAAAGTTGGTTGTTACGTATACCCGATTTAGGGGTATGGATGCCCCTTACGCAAATACCATACTTGAAAAAGTTCTTTGTGAAGATAATTTTATATTTGACAGACAGTTTTCAAGTAAAAAAAAATACTGTTTACGAACTAACTACTTTTCCAAATTCAATTTTTGTTGCTAGTCACTTGATTTTTTATTTTTATAAAAATTTAAATCTTATTATTTTGAATTGAATAAATAACTATAAATAAATGTAAATTTGTATGTTTATTTATAAAGAGTAATGTCAATTGTTTTTATAAATGTTGTTAATAATTTTTTATAAGAAGTTGCCTCTGACATCTTTAATAAGCTGCAAAAAAATTATTTAAATTAAATCATAGTCAATTAATTGATCATTTTTTCCCTTAGAATCTATACCTTAATCGAAAATTGAATATTTTCTTAATACACTCATGTTCATAAATTAAGGATAATGAAGTTCCGGCAAAGAAAGAGACAGAAGCAAAACAAATTTGACTTATTTGTAAAGTCTATTTTTAAACCAAAGGTAAAGAGCAAAAAAGATGCTATATGTTTGATATAATTAATAAAAATTGCGATTTTTTTTACTCCCTGGAGCAAATTTCAAAAAAAAGAACCTATTTACAAAAAACAGTATAACATGGTTAGTATGATGGTTAATAGGGAGTATGTCTCCCGGACGATGCAATACAGGCCTTACAACGCCTAGGCATGCTGAGTATCAAATTATCAATCTGATCTTGGGGATTATTACCCCACTCATCAAAGCAATGCCCTCCGAAGTCCCGGTTGACAGGTGGGAGGGGTTGACGGGCTGCAATTCGTCCGCCAAGCATATCCCACATGCTCTATTGAATTCAAGTCCGGTGATTATGCTGGCCAATCCATACGGGTGATATCCTCCAATTAAAAGCATTCGTCTACAATGTTTGCACGGTAAGGACGGGCGTTGTCATCCATAAACAGAAATTCAGCACCCATGGCGCCCCGAAGCAAACGTACATGTTGTTCCAGAATGACATCCCGATAGATGTGGACTGTCATCGTTACACTCTGAGCATGCAGGTCAGTTCTGGTACCAAGAATAATTCATCCCCAAACTAGCCATCCTGCACCACTGTAACGGTGTCGTTCAATGATGTTCTCTTGGTGGTAACGGGTACCAGGCGCTCTCCATATGAAAGTCCGGCGAGAATCAGACTGCAAACTAAACCAGGACTCGTCGGAAAACATCACACTATTGCGGTGTCCACAATGCATGCTCTCTACTCAGGTTAATCGCAGGCGACAGTGAGTTGCGGTAAGTGGAACACATCTGACAGGCCTACGACCATATAGACCAATGTACCCTAAGCGTCTGTACACGGTCTGCCTTGAAACTGTCGTACCGGTAGCTGAAGAGAGCTGACGAGACATGTCTGATGCTGTGCTCCGTCTGTTTCTTTTGGCAGTAACTGCTAAATACCGGTCCTCATTCGACGTTGTAATTCGGGGGCGACCTGTGCTGTAACATCTACTTACATTACCATCATCTTGTAATCGTTGCCAAAGCCTGGAGATGACACTCTGGGCGATTCCAAGTTCCTCGGATACTCCAACTGGTTACGTCCACATTCCAGTCGTCCGATAATTCTACCACGTGAAAAATCATCCAAATGCTTCCTTTGTGCTATAACTATGCGGTTATTGCACTGAAAGGCTTTTAAAGCGCTTGTGAACAATTTTACTTCTTTGCCACCATTCCTTATATACCCCTCTCTTACACTCTCGTCATTGTGACGTACTAACTGCGCCATCTGGTGGTTTCCTGTAATTTACATATTCTTCTTCAAGATGTGTGTGATAATTCTACAGGTGAAATTTTTATTTTAGAGTTCAATTTTTGTGTGATTCTGAATTATCCTTAATTTATAGACATGAGTGTAAAATCGACCAAAGTAATAATTAAAGGAATTATATTATTAAAAACAAACTTTATAACCTTTCATTTTAAAATATGGTTATTTCTAAAAGTACAGTACAATTATAATTCTAATTATAATTTTCCTTTTTCCTCCATAATTTATAATTTCACTTTTTCCAACTGAGCTCAAATTTCAAATAGTAATAATAATAATAACCTAATGAATTTATTTTTAAATGTCATCTAAAAAAAAGCAAGCAATTTATATTTAAATTATAAGGCCCTTTGTGGTTATTAATGTAAGTACAAGATTTTAAAAAGTGATATCCAATGCGTCTGTTTAATATTGTTTCTTAAAAATTATTTAAAAAATGCACTACAAAAATTAAACAGAAATCAGTGAATATATCTTGTTTTTAATTTTAAGAAGATTTAAATATCGTATTTATGTGATAATTTTTACAGCAAACTCTTGAAAAATGCCCATAATTTTGTTTAAGTGTAAATTATTTTTTTTAAAAATTACTCAGAAATATTTCCTGCTACTTTTCAAAAAAATATTCTGCCCTATTCTTATCCTGGATGCTTTGATATCTGAGGTACAACACCAATATATATACATAAACATTAATTATTTGTAATTTAAACAATCGTAGCAAATTATTAAAAGCAACAAAATTATCACGGCAAAGTTCATATATGCTTCGTTTTATATTGTGGCTTAGAAAGTAATTAATTCTTGTGCTTCAAATTTCAACTAAACCGCCATCTCGTGACCATATATGTAATTAAAATAAACTGTATAAATAGAAATAAAGAGCATGGCTGGATAGTTTATTAACTCTCTCAGTTTATTTAATGAAAAAATTTTATTTCATAAAATATATTTTAAAATTATGCTAAAATATTAAATTTATATAAATAACACAAAATTATTTTAATAAAATTCTAAAAAAAAAAAAAAAAAAAAACATGATATCACAATGCAAACCCACAACTTAAAATTATTGCCTTTAAATAAATTTTTATAGAAAGATAATAGAGCTAGGAATGTCAGTTCTTGAAGCTTTAATGCATAGTAGTTTTACTAATTCGGAGGATAAAAAAAAAAATTAAAAAATAGAGGTAGTATCTCAATTCCTTCCTGAAAAAATTAATCAAATATATTTATATATGTATATATATATATATATATATATTTGCATTTAATTTGTTTAATAATACCAAATATTGTTGTACATAAATAATGTAAAATAAATCGTATAAAATCATTGTTCAGTAATTACTGTACACATTTAAAAATTTAAATTACAGCATTCAAAATATGAAATATTTAAATGTAAAATAATTTATAATGTTGCAAGTTTTTGTTCACTTTTTATTTCTAATTAATATTTTTTACAGAATGCAGGATGCCCTATAATTGATATTTTTAAAATCATGTAAAAGGTGTAACGAAATTTTTGTTTCAGAGCCACACTTTTTTTTTGTGACAAAAACAATATTTATTTCAAATCTTGACCGATAGATGGCGCTGTATAACTATTATCCTAATTATAAAAAAATTTCAAATTTCATCTATTCCTTAGTCTAAAATATAATATTAAATTTTTACAAAGGTAATTCCTACCTAAGCTAAAACGAATTATATTTCGAAGCGAAAAAATTTCTTTCTTTTTAGCATCTTTTGGACAAAAACAGGCTAATTTTTAATTTCAAGTGGTTATTAATATGCATAATTAACGAATCTTGCTAAAATTCACTATAAATATGACCTGTTGCATGTATCAAATTAACTATATTCTGTAAATTCAATACCTGAATTGTTCTGTTCTTATAGTCACCACTTGGAACACCCTACCTTTCTGCAAAACTATTCCAGATATGATAATCGAATCTAAATACCATAAACAGAGAATTTTCTTAAAATGTTGAAAACTAAATTTTGTATTCCTGTAGTGAAATTTTCAATACAAGTTTGTTCATTCAATACAATTATATTCCTGCAAAACTGAACATCTCAGTCAAATGACTTGTAATACTGTTTCAAAGGTGATCAAATATTAATCAAAGGCGCTTGTTGAGTACTTATTTTAATGCATAAGTCTCTGTACCCTCAAGATTTTATTCCTTTGAGCTTTTGTTACCATTCTATTTAAAATTTCTGGTACGGAAATAGCAGCAATGTTAACATTTTCTCATATCCCATTTGGAAAGATTATTTTACCATGATACCACCATCATTGACTCTGATTACCTATAACCAGAATGAATAGTTTTCTGTCCTGATTTCAGGATAATTTTTATAAATAGCATTAGATTATTTTTACCTATCCATATAAAACAAATAAATAAATTGTAATTGTATTCTTACAGGGCGAGACTAACAACACCACCTGACGATAAAAACTTGAACTAAAATAAAGTTTATGCCTTAAAGATCGTTACGTCATTACGACTAATGTTTGGATACAAATCATATTCTGATCGATATTGTTGTGCCCAAAAAGTAAGACCAAAAGTAATATATATTTTTTTTCAATAACTCTTTATTTATTCTTCCAAATTTATTTCATCGCCTTCAAAGTAATCGCCTCCGGACACAATGAACTTATGCCAACTCTTTTTCAATCCTCAGTGCATGCTAAAAAGTCATCGACAGGGAAGGCAAAATTGAAAATTGGTCTTACGTTTTGGACACAGTAGTATAGAATTTGTTTGTTATAGACACCCAACATATTTAGTTTTCAATACCTATATTAGTTATTTATACCTTATTATATGCAGTTATTTATATCTATTATTTTTCTGTAAAAACAGATTTTTCAACATAATTGTATCTCTTTTCCAGTTCTTAGCCATCACTCTGCTCTTCGGCGTCTGCAGTGCCACTAATGGGGGTCACGCTGTCAAACCATCAGCTGCAGCCACTTATCCCCGCCTGCCAGCCCCGCCCATCTATCCGTACCCTCCACCACCCACTCCTGCAGAAATTGCCGCTGCTTATCGTTACTATGCACCACTGAAGTATGGATACGCCCCAGCGGCCCTGCCACCAGCCCCAGTAAGCTATGCGCACACTTACGCTGCCCCTCTACCGCCCAGTTACTGGCCAGCCTATGCTCCGGTTCCTGCTCCTGTGTTCGCTGCTGCTGCGCACTCCCATCACTTCATCGATCAGCATTTCGATTTCGCTCATCCCCATCCTCATGCCCATGCCCACCACCATCACTAATAACAGTAAGATGAGCAGGGTTTTGTTGTTGTTGTTGTTGTTTCATATCTTAATTATGAATGCAAGAATTTATAAAATAGCTTCATAAAACAACTAATAAAAAAAAAAAAAAATTTAAAGTCAATTCCTACTTTTTTTTTCACTACATTGCATAAAGTCCTTTAAAAATAAAGTTGAAATTTTCCTCTTACATTTGGAGCCATCTATTATTAGATACCTGCAATTTAAATCTAAAAAAACTAAAACTAATTAATTAAATTTAATTATTGAATTAATATTCGAAAAAAACTGTATTAACATCAAGTGTCTCCACTAAAAGTTCAAAAAAAAATGTATTTGAACTTGAGCGGATGAATAAAAAGTATTTTATGAACGTTTGAAAATTTGAACAAGATATATATAGGGAGAGTGTGAGCTAATAGAAGAAACTGAAAAACAAGTACTAAGGTTGAAATCAATCCACTTAGAAATAGCTCAAGCCAATTGTGACGGCATATATGAGAAATTCGCTTAATCTGAAACTTCATCTAACCACCATCACTAATAACAGTAAGATAATCAAGGGTTTTTTTTCCCCATATCTTAATTATGAATGCAAAAATTTATAAAATAGCTTCCTAAAGAAACAAGTACTCTGAGTTATAATCAATCCTTTTAGAAACAGGTCAAGCCAATTGTGACAGCATATCTTAGAGATTTGCATAATCTGAAACTTACTTCATCTAGCAAAACTGCGCATGCAATTTAAAACACCGGGTCCCTTTAAATAAAAAGGACGTAAGGCAGCATTTTAAAACAAAGCTTTAAAAAAGACAAGGAAACAAACTGTTAAATTTGTATTTAAGTGTACAAGTCTTATATGTCACCACAAAATGTGCTTTTCTCTAATGTATTAATTAAAATAAATATTGGATAAATCGATGTGAAAGTACATGAAAATGAGAAGCATTTAGTTTTTTTAATGAATTTCTATACTTTTGAAGCTATAAAATAATCGATTAAAAATAAATCGAGTGATTTAAATTAATGTGTTAGATTTTATATATCAGCATTACAAACCAACTAATCTTTTAATTCTATAGAAACTCAAATACGAATATATATAAGTATATATACACTCAAGAGCCAATACATTATATATGTATGACGTGGAAGGCATACAGGTGGAAGTGGTATTTAACTGGTATTAGTGGTGGTATTAATCCATGCCAATAGGTGGTCATATGGTTATTGACAGGTGGTATTTGAGTGTATAATATTTGAGTATAATATTCTTCTTTTGTATTGTTAACAATAACGTTGAAGTGTTTTTAACCATAGAATTCATTTTGTAATTTAATAATAAAAATATATTGTTTATTTTAAACTCATGATTTACATTTAAAAAGTCTACAAAACCAAACCGAAAATATACATTCTAAAATATGGAAGCAGAAAGTTCGGCTCCATTCTCATTTCATATGAACAATTTTTATAGAGGTTTTTTTTCCTTGTTATCTTATTGTGCTTTTAATTACTATAAGAGTGTTATAAAAATTTTTCCTAATAAATAATTGTTATTTTGCATTTTCTGGATTGGTTTGTTTGATAAACAAATCAAAGTATAAATAATTAAATTTCGTGCTCAAAATATACTTATAAATATTGATTACTTTTATTCTCATTTCAGATTTTGTACTACTTTGAAAGCTGAAGAAACAATATGCATTCTTCACCAGAAGCAGCATGTATACACCATAATTCCAAATGTATGCAATTTAATTGCTCAATCGGGAATGGATTAAGCCATTGTTTTAAATAACATTGTATTATTAATGTGATTTGGTGCATTTGAATAAAATATTTATTTATATTGAACTTTTGGAATGTTATTTTTAGTTTATTTTACATATAACCTTACTTATAAGGTTTCTAAGTATTTCATGAATGTCACTGTTCTTTTAAAATCTAAATATATATTTAAACAAATATTTTTGTGATCTAATAAATATTTTATTTTTATAAATAACTATACTATTAAAATTTAAAAGCAAATGTTATAAGATTCATCAGAAGTAACAAAATTAGATGATATTTATTAAAACTCTGACTTAAGACAAGCAAATTTTTGGTTTATTTATTTATTATTTATAATGGGAAAACACAAATAAATATACTTTCTATAAATACTATCTATAAAAGGGCTATGGGTAACTGGCTCAGGACTGTAATATTACGGTTTCATGTCCAGTAAGAAATGTTAATAACTTAAAAAGTATTCATAATTTAGAAAATCTAAATATATCAACATGTAGTGAGAGAGAAGAAAAGGTGCATAATGCAATGTAGAGTGAGAGATAAAGAGATAATTGGCCTAGAATCCAGCACCTTGTCTTAATTCTCACTGTTATATGTCGGAATTCACAAGTATTCCGGAAGTGATCAATGAATTACTTGAAAGGGCTCGGTGATATCTAATTAAATATAATAACAAAAGCCACTATGAAATAAAATTTATTTGTGTGAAATCAAAGATAAATGAAATTTTGGGTGAGATTTATATATCAGCTTATATTCAACGCAAAAGCAAAATTCGAGGAATAGCATTTCAGAAAGTAAAGGGTTTTAGGATGAATTCAAAAAGTGTAAAAAGTCATATGCAGATAAAAAAAACATGTCTATAAACGTTGATTTAAAAATGGTCAGAGTATGTCGTAATTGTTCTGTTTCATTCATTAAATCATTCATTTCCTTATTTTACCACCTCAAACTTTCTTCTTCGCATTCACTGCAAATCTGTTCACAGAGAAGTTTTCCCGTATAAAAACAATTACATAAATCAAAGAACTGCGCCTTCTTCGTTTATGATATTTTTATAAGCAATATTTTGTTTACTTTATTAAATACCAACACCACAATCATAATTTGTGGGGTTGGTATTTAATACAGCTCTTGAAAACCGATTCCTTTACCAACTTCCAAATTACAAAAATACTCAAAATCCGCAATAATCAGGTTTGCAATATCCCAATAAATGCATCAAACAATACAAAAGAAAGTTTCTTGCAATATTCTTGTAAATCTGTGTTAATCCCGAATATATCAACATTACTATATTTAAAGAACAGACTCGAAAGCTTTAGAGGCTTATTAAATTTATAGAAGGAATACATCTCATGAAATAAGAAAAATGAAAAAAATGTTTATTTAAATAAAAATACAAATAAATATAATCTGCAATTAATCAAATCATAATCATATAATAATATTAGCAGCTTTACAAGTTTCGTATATCTGTATTAAGCTATTATTTAAGGGTAAATCAGATTGTTTATCAACAGTCACGCGAAATTATTATTAATCATACTATTAATAGTTATTATATGAAGAAATCATATAATACATTTTATCAAATTTAGGTGCATAAAATTATATTACATTAAATATATTAAAATTACTGATAATTGTACACCACATATTTAAAATATTTCCAAATTCATATTGTCACGACAAATTTCATTCTTTTTAATACGCTTTTATTAGTTTCACCTGTATGTATGTTTGTATATTTGTATTATGTATGCTGACTTTTTGGCCTCGATTTTGGGACTGATGGCGCCATCTACTGGCGTGCGCTCTTCCTATTGGCCGAAAATTTCGGTGGGTAAAAAGATATGTTTTTAAATCGAGATGCAACATATTAAAGACTGGTTTTTTGTAGCAAATGATAAATGTAGTGTGATAAATGTATTTTGTAGTAAAATGATAAATGTATTGTAATAAATGTATTTTGTAGCAAATGATAAATGTATTGCAATAGATGTATTTTGTAGCAAATGATAAATGTATTGTAATAAATGTATTTTGTAGCAAATGATAAATGATTTGTATTGAAACTAAAAATGAAAAATAAATTATAGTTTAAAAAAACTAAAAAAGCAAGCTTTTAGAGTTAATCAAACTAAAAAGTAAAAAATAAATTAATAATAAAAAAAACTAAAAATACGCTTTTAGAGTTAATCAATCTAAAAGTAAAAAATAATTGTTAACATAAGAAAAATTACTGATGAGAAAATTAATGTCACCGTTCTAAAAGCGTGGGGTGCTCGATATCATAATCGTTATAATTTTTCAAGTTTCATTCCGAAATGCAGAGTTAGTTTAAAAATGTCATACAAAGCACCCCACGCTTTTAGAACAGTGACAAATTTTTCTCATCAGTAATTTTATTCTTATGTTAACAATTATTTTTTACTTTTAGATTGATTAACCTTAAAAGCGTATTTTTTAGTTTTTAAACTATTAATTTATTTCCCTTTTAAAATGAACCTTTCCGTGTTGTTAAAATAGTAAGAACACTTCAGAAGTCAAAGTCAAAGATGTTTATATCAATTTGATGTTCTGTCAATTAAGCTATAAATATCTATTTTTAACTTTGAAGAACTCTATTTTAATTGTTTGAAGCTGGAAAAAATAATCTACAAAGTCGAATTTTCTTTTTCTTCAATGGTGAAGCAGGTTCATGGTGGGCCAAAGTCTTTCCCTACTGACAGATTCCTATACATGAGATATTCTTTCGTTTTTACGGAGTTTAAAGGATATAGTTGTTTATTTGTGTGTGTTGTTGTTTTGTTGTTACGGAGTAGGTTCAGGGTTGTCAATTTTACGCTCAAAATCCTATCTATTTCGCCATATAATTACTAATAAAATAAGATTAAAAAGTGTTGGAATTTCAATTCTTCATTTCTTTCATAATCACATTGATCCAGAGAAAAGAGATATATAATTTTTTTTAAATTCCAGAGAAAAGTTGATGAGTTATTTATTTATAAATTGTTAGAAATATAAACTTTAAAATCTAAACAAAAGTTTAAAAAAATCTAAATCAACGATAAAAACAAAACATCTTAGAATATATTGCATATTCTGTTCCATTTAAAGTTTTTTTTTTTTTTTCTATTCTTTTCTTTCTTCATTTTTCACATTGTATACCACACTCACAGTTTCTGACATTTAAATGAAGAGAGTTAACTATCCAAAGAATAACTGCCCCCTTTTATGCATTTACAACAATGAAAACCTCAGAGAAAATTCCCTCAACTCCTGCTGATATGAGACTCTCTCACTAGATAAAATCAATATTCTTTCCATTTTGAAAATTGAATTAAACATTTGTTCATCACTCTTATGGTAGATTTTTTTTCACATGGTGGTCTTTGTGTTACACGTACCATACACCATACACCATAAGGGAGAACGTTGTCTTCCAAGAAGATTTCCAAAATTTCCAATTCAAAGCACACACTTGTTTTGTTTCGTATCGTAGCCAGCAGATGGCAGCACTATTATCCCATCAAGTGAATATTTTATTTTATTATAGTCGAAAGTGATACAAATCAAGTTAAACTTCCAGCGAATTCAGGTATGTAAAAATTAGCATGTTCTTTTAAGTTATGTAATATTCATCATTTAATAATAATTCTTTTTATTATTTTGTATCTGAACTCAAATATTTGCCAAAATGTACTTTTGTTATGATTGAATTCAAACTTCAGTTGGAAGGTGCTTTGCGTACGCTATTTTCGACTTACTATTTATGCGATTTGTGCTTATGAATGTTAAAAATAAATAACATGAATAAAAAGAAATAACTTCAAGAATAGAATGGTCTGGCACTTTTTGCATTTTTTAAAATTCAGCTGATGTTAATAAATTGCTCAAACCAAAAAACAAAACTGAAACATATTTTGTATTCTATAATTAAGAACCAATATTTTTAGAATTTTATTGCATTACTTGCAATGTAGCGCATTTTCTTATAAATATATATAAACATATATATATATATATATATATATATATAAATTTTCATGCGAAATTACATTGAAATTTTTAAATGGATTCGAAAAATTATTGAAATATTAATTTTAAATAAAATTTCAATAATTAAAATAAAATAGCTTGCAATTTTGAAGCCGAATGCTCTTCAGTAGTACAGTATTGTCCATTAAAACTTAAAGTTTTCATTTCTTTTTAATTATGCGGAAATAAATATTTTATAACTTTTATAAATATTTTTTGGGTATAATGATATAAATATATACAAATGTTTTAAAAACTATTCTAATTGCTGCTAAATTATTTATTTAATCGTACTTGGTTCATAAAAATGTCTTTTTACAGTAAACTGGATAAATTAATTTATATTTAAATTGTGTTAAAAAATGAAAGTTTTTGAAAAGGTTTTTTAATTTAAGCGGAACTTTAATATCTAAATGAAGGTTAAGGTTTTTTAATATAAATTAGAGGAACTATTACATTACAACCATTCTCATGTATCTTGTAATTTTCGAGCAATCTGTATTTGTTCTGATACTTAAATGCTTTTATGTGTTATTTTTTTCCCCTTATCAGATGAAGTTTTGAAATTCCTGGTTGTGCTATGTTATAGTAGTCAGAAGGTTTTTTAATTTAAGCAATTTGGATCGAATCTACAATAAATATGACTTGGATATAACTTGTACTTCAAAAAACTAATTTAAATGATATAAACATACATAATTAAATCAATTTTCAATAGCTATCATTCAGGTTAGGTATTTTGAATTGACGTGGTTTATGGTGGCATTATATTAGTCATAATCACTTGTCAGTGCCGTTATATCTTTTATAGTACTGTAACCCTCTTTCTGTTATTGATATATCTATCTGCATATGCATATATTAATAGATCATACAACTATAAATTCAATATATATGTAGATGGACATAGATAGATAGATATATATAAGCCAAACCAGATAAAAAAATGAAGGAAAATAGAATTGATCATATACATAGAATGGAGGAAAATAGAAATTATTGAACAAGAGACTTATTAACGAAAAATCAATCCATATAACTAGCATAACAATACATATAAAAAAAACATTCATTTCGCAGAAATTTTCTTGCATTAGCCACTGTGACGAATCTGAATATAATGAAACGCGAATAGGTAAAGGACATACACTACAAAAGCAAATAAAAAAAAAATTATAAAAATAAAAGAAATATGAAAACACAAAGTGAAAAATAGGTCATTCAGGAAAACAAGTCCCTTTTCACTTAGGCAATCAAAAAATAATCAAACATTTTTATATATTAACATATTGAATCACATATTTATAAATGTTTTGTAAGTCAACAATCTGATGAATCAAAAAATATTCATAACATTGACCGGAAAATTGAAAACTTAGAGTATTTTTTCCAGTCTTACATTCCATGCAATATGAGTATATTGCTATTCTGTAATAAACAAAAAATATAGCAAACAATGTTCAACAATTGTTTGAAACATTACTAAATTAGGAGGAAAATAAGTACCATACTCAATATCTTGTAATTTTCGAGCAATCTGTATTTGTTCTGATATTTAAATGCTTTTATGTGTGGGTTTTTTTATTATTATTATTATTATTGGATGAAGTTTTGAAATTCTTGATTATCCTATTTTTATAGTAGTCAGAAAGTTTGCTTTTAATTTTCTTATACTACTAAATGGTGATGGGGATTTTCTGTCTTTAATGTTCAATGTAGCTGACTAATGTTTTTATTACTTTGACTATAAGAAAAACTTTTGGGCGAACCAAATTTATCAAATAATATCTTTTTTTGAAATTTTAACTTTGAATTTATAAATAACTTGAATTACATAGTTTGTAAGCCTAAATAATTTAAATTCTGCCATAACAGTTTAGAAATAAAGAGGTTTTATTTTAAAATCATCTATTTATTATTATTATTATTTCAAGGATGATAGGCTTCTTCAGTTTTTTTTTTTTTTTTTCTCAAACTTTCATCGAAAACTTGAAATTAAATCATTTTTTATTCGAAATCCCGTATGCGCCATGGATGTTTGTATTGTATCGGAATCCACTTTTAACCGTAGGTACCTGTCTCATATGACCGTAGAGCATCACAGAGCCCAATCAGACTTGTCAACCACATCATTTCCAAAATGTAAAGGGGCAACTCATCTCTAGGCACAGTGATGTGGTGTGGTGTAGTAGTAGTTCTATATAGCACTGTTTAATAATTTTAATGTTCTGTAGTATTATTTACTTCGGGTGCGAGTGCCAGTGGAGCCATGGATGTTTGTTGTGGTTTGGAATCCACTTAAATTGTGAGTCGCGGTCTAATATCCCTGTAGAGTGCAGGGCTGACAACTCCACCACGTAAAAAAGAAAATATCTCCTGTCTTGAAATTGCCAATAGGCAGACAGTCTTGCCTCACCTTAGGCTATTACACCAATGAAGAAGATCGGTTTGGTTTGTTGCTCTACGGTCATCTTGTACACACGAGGGCTAAACAGACCAGAACCTACAGTTTAAAGTGGATTCTGAATCATTAACAAGCATCCATGCCACCGCCAGGATTCTAACCTGAAGTCTGTGGTACCAAAGGCCAGAGTGCTAAGCAATTGGCCCCCAGGCCGCCTGATGAAGAAGATGTCCAAAAACAATCGTCTTCACCCTGCAAAAAAAAAAAAAGAAATCTTTTAGTATTTTTCGAAATTAAAAACGTCTTCATTAAAAAAAAAAAAAAAAAACAGTTAATTTATTTATTATATAATTTTACTTACTTAAAATGCATTTATTGTAAAATAACTTCCTTTTCCACGATTAACTATTCGAGATAATGTCCAAGATACGGCTTTCTGTAATTTATCTGTGTTCCCCAACCGTCTATGGCCGGTGATGAAACCTCCTCACTTTGAATATAAAGCAGAGCGACAGACGATTTTTAATAGCCTTGTTTCGCAACTGAGCACGAGAAAAGCCGACGAAAGCAGATCATGTGGCTTGAAGGGGGAGGGAAAGAGAGGGGGGGGACAAAAAAATCGGACCACTTTCGAATCTCGAACAACTATGAAAAAGAAAACCGTGTCCGTTTGGTGAAAGTTAAATTGAATCCGATTCAACTTTCGGCAGCCAGTTTAAAGGAATGACCTAAAAAACACTAATCTTTGAAGGCAAAAGTTTCGATTTCAAAAGGTTCTCCTACTCAAAGTTTCCTAACATATGTTAAATGCGATACTTAATCACTTCGGAATCAACAAAAGAATCTTTTTTAACGCCTTTCTCGAGGTTCTTAAAGAGTTAAGAATCAGGTATTGGTGACGTGAATTTCCTACACGGAAAATGATCACCAGGGCAGATAGTAAGCAAAATAAATAAAGCATGAAACGACTATTTAAGAAGATCGCATAAGCGGGGCAAAATTAGCGATGTATTTTTGTCATGTTATAAATATTAATAATAAATGAAGTAAACACAAACAATTTAAAATAAGCAATTACTTCATAGATTTAACTTCAATATTAGATACGACAATTAAATCTGTTGATGAGAGATTTTACATAAATGAAAAATTCAAAAATGACATTTTGAATTTTTGTCAATTACTTAAAATCTTGTGAATGATTTGGGAAAACTTTATGATCTCCAGATTTTTCGTGGTAATAAAGACATAAATGGAAATAAATTATATGAAGAATGCATTAATAGCTGATGAAATGCTGATGAATGCTGATGAAACATCCTCACTTTGAACATAAAGCATAATTAATTAAAAAAAATTTTAATTTAATTTAATATCAAATTTTATTTAATATCAGAAATTATATAATGATCAATTTTTTTTTAATTTAATTTATACCTAGCAGAACAATAAATCATTTATATTCAGATATACTCTATACGCTATTTAACTTTAGTAACTTAATGCTATTAACTAGCACAGAAAAGCTTTAATTAAGCATAATAATCATTTAATTAAAGCATAATTAATTAAGAAGAAGAATTAATGTTTTGCATAACTGCTTATAATCTTCTGTCCAGCCCTCGTGATCTCTATGCCATTCACAAGTCGGATGATGTACAAAAAAAGAAATGTTTAGATAATTGTAATGTATGTTTATAAATTTATTCACACACGAAATACATCAGTTCAATAACGCTACATATATTGTTCCAAATTGCATTCACAAAAATGATTTGATCGTTACTATGTTTTCAATGTTGAGCATATCGTTAAAAATATTACTAACTCTTCCTACTAATATATCTAGTGGATGGAAAGTTCATTTTCAAAATTAAAAGTTATAAAAAATTATTTAGGTTCAATAATTTTATAAAATCAGTTAGTAAATTTATTAGTAATTTCTAAAGAGAATGACATATGTATCAATTAAAATGTCGATGAAATTGTATTTAGTCTCTGGGAAACCTTGAAGAAAATTTATTATTAGTTAATAATAATTTTTTTTTCTTTATAATCCTTTAATAAAACATCATGATGTATATAAAATCACGTAGAATTCGTTTTCATGTTTTCGAAGTAGGGCCCCATTTACTGTTTTGCATAACAGCGCTTACAACCCTTTCCCCAATCTCTATGCCCTTTACAAGTCGTATAATGTACAAAAATGAAGTTTAGATAATTGTAAACTATTCTGTTTTGTTTAAATTTACAGCTATATGTTAGTCTACCACGTTCGCACGTCAATTACACTATAGACTGAAGCCACCAAGAAGGATGCAAATAAGTTGGAAAAAAAAAGGGTAACGAAGATAAATCCTAAATAAACCAATAATAAAATAAAATAACTGACAAAAAAAAAAAATCAAAGCTAACTAAACCTTTTTCGTGTTGTATTAAAATTTACTTCCACCTCATACACAAAATCGTGTGTATGATTTTTTTTTTCCTTTGTGTTTTACATACGGGTTTTGAATTTTGAAAAGTTTTTTTTTTTTTTTTCTAAACTCACTCGAATTATAAACGATAATTATACAATTCACTTTTATGAAATAAATAACTCAACTATTCTTCATAATCCAGTTTATTTAATTGCAACTGTTCAATATTTATATAAAATTAAAAACTTCTAACTAATAAAAATTAAATTTCTTTCTGGCAGAATAATAAATAATGTGTATTCAGATATATATTATACGGCATTTAGTTATGAACATAAAAACATATAATTCAACAGAATCGGCCTAACGGGAAATGTACTACTGTGTCCAAAAAGTAAGACTAATTTTCAATTTAAAATTCCCGGGCTTATCGAATTTCATTTTTTTTTTTTTTTTTTTTTTTTTTTTGGCACTCTCCTTGACATCTGTATGAAATTTGACGACAAAATATTCATTAGTGTTTGAGTTACGCTTCGCTTTGTGAGACGCTAAAACTCATTCCGGCTATTTTTGAAGTGTCTGAATTAATTGAGCAAAGAACTTGCTTTAAATTTTGTTTGCGGAAACGTATAGAATGTTGCAGTAGGCATAGTAGGCATTCGGTGAGCAAACTATATCGGAAACAAATGTTTAGAAGAATTATAAACAGTCCAAAGAAGACAGAGAAGGCGTTGAAGACAAAAAGCCCTCTGGTCGACCATCAACCGACGAAGCTCAAGTCCAAAATATTATAGATTTGGTGCTTGCAAACCGTTTATTTACAATTAGAGACCTTGCTGATGATGTTGGAATTTCAAAAGGATCGGTCAATTCCATTTTGGGCCTCAAAGGCGTAAAATCTCGATTGGTACCGAAAACACTGGATCCGTCAGCTCACACTGTATTGATTCTTCGTGACTTTTTCACCAAAAATGAAACCCATATCGTTCCACAACCACGGTATTTACACCGTGCGACTTCTGGCTTTCTCTAAACCCAAAAGACACTTTTTAAGTCGATTGAAGAGATTCAATGCGAATCGCCTTTTCAACGCGAATCGAAAGGCCATCCCTACCGAGGACTTTTAGCATGCATTGAGTATTGGAAAAAAGTTGCCACAAGTGTATTTTGTCCGGAGGGGATTCCTTTGAAGGTGATGAAATAAATTTGGAAGAATAAATAAAAGTTTTTGAAAAAAAAATTAATTGGTCTTACTTTTTGGGCACAGTAGTATCAGGCTTTCAAACCAAGAGAATTGAGTTCAAAAATACTAGTCGTTGCAAATCCTAACTATAAAATTTATACCGGAAATGTTCGTAATATATCCATAATCCTTTCATTGGGCGGAAGGAGAAGTCAGATACGGTTTGTCATTTCGATTTGTGAAAGCTAAATGAAATAGCAGAATAGACAAGATGAATTCTGAATAATGCTGAATCTGGTATATATTTGACACTTTAGTATCAAATGACTGACAATGAAATACAGCAATATGTTTTAAATAGATTGTGTGAATTTCTGAAATAATTATTTTATTTAGAATAATAACTTTAAAAAAATTTTTGGAGGGTAAAGATAGAATTTTCTCTTGTTAAGATCTGGGGAAAATAAAAGGCTTTGGAAACCTTTGGACTACATTTTAAATAAACATTAAAAAAAAAAAAAAATTTTAATTTGAGGTGTTTTTTTTTTTTCTTTTTCTTTTTTTTTTTCCCCGCGCCATCCAGCATTAACTTTATTCCTCGATGCTAACTGACAGGGCGAATGTCGTGGATTATGTTTTCCTTATTTCAATTTAAATAACCATTGTTTTATCAGAGCAGAATCTCACAGCGAATTCATTCCTACAATGCACACACATCACTTTGTCAATCTTGTCCCATTTACGAAGTTGTACCTTGCTTCAACCACAATTTCTTTCTTACATTATTGTCTTACAAGATTCATTTCACATCATCCTTACTGAATAATGTCAAAAAGTTTTGATTTCTTTCCTTTTAAGTAATATTCGCAGATAGAAATTTGATCCATAAAATATTTAATTCATGGGGTACCACAGCATTAAGTGATTTCTTTTATATCCAGCCATTTTTAAGTGGTTGAATACAATTTTTTCTTCGATGTTCAGTGCCTTATCGATATCATCATTACTAATGGTCCAGTTTTAATAAATTTATTTCCTTGATTTTATTTACTGGATACACTTCATACTAAACACTAAACATTCACAAATATTTTTAAAAGCTTGAATTATATTTTTCCGTCTTTGGAAATAAAACTTTAAGATGCTTCAAATTTCTTCTTTATTTCGCTCATTTTCAAGAAGTAATAACTAAATAAACGAGTATAGCAGGCCTTTTCAAAATACTCAGTGTCAAATGTCATGTTTTAAAACAAAAAAAAGATTGACAGATATGATTAATATTGCCAGAGTTATTCTAGCTTCATCTAGTAGAAAATGCATTAAAACTTCCTCTCCAGACGAATATTTCACATGTATTTATGCGTCATCCTCAGTAAAAGACAACGGTTTTGTTATCAACTTTCATAGAAATCTTTTAACTGAAAGAAAATCGTGGTTAAAACAGAAAGTACCTTTGTAAAGCAAATCGTTATTTAACTTAATTTGTTTTTTATTCTATCTCTGGTTTCGACCAATGGAAATATATATTTTTTAGCAGATAAAAAAATTTCAGTGACGTGCAACTGGGACTTATTTGAATAAGAGATGTTTTAAAGATATTATTATTTACGTAACTTGATAAATTCAACTTCAACTTTGAAAATTTACGATGCGTCAGAACTCATTAAGATACCCTATTCCAGGAAAAACCCAGAAAAAAAATAAAACTAATTGTAATTCACAGTTCTATTTTTTTTCGTAAAAGGAATATGAATATCAGTACAACTGTAACAGAAGAATGAAATCGTAATTCAAGTACATTGCGTAACTGTCTGGGACGACAATCAGCCTTAAAAAAAAAAAAAAAACCTGGATGCGAAAAAAAAAGAAAGTCTGGTAAAGATCTTTTTCCCACGGCTTTTATTTTACAAATTACCAAAATATATTTTAAAAATATATGCTTCATATTATCCATAAATTATAATAATCAACATAATATATCTATTCAGAGTTAAAAATTATCAAGACTTATAAAATATATTTTTAACCTCTTGAGACCCCGTTATATGGTTACTTAACCAAGTTTTCTCTAAAAATAATAAAATAATAATTAATGTAAGCAGTACTTCTTATTCATTGGCGCAACAGCCCCTTTGTGGGCCAAGGCCGTCTGTCTATTGATAGATTTCAAGTCAGCAGATGGTTTCTTTTTCCAAGATAGGGTTGTCAGCCCTACTCCCAACTGTCATATTAGACAGGACCTACGGTTTAAAGTAGATTCCGAACCCTAACGAACATCCACGATATGACCGGGACTCGAACCCAAACTAAACAGTACTACAGAACATTAAAATTACTTGACAGTACTATACGAACTATTAAACAATGCTATAAAGAACTACATAGTAGTACTGTATTAAATAATTTTTCATAAAAAATTAATAAAAGTAAACTTTTTAGCTTGTCTAGTGTAATGGATATCAGCAATGTAATGGATTTTATTTATAAGTCTAATATTCTGTTGTAAGTAAATAATGCTGTTACTTTTTGTTGAAAACAAAAAAATTTCTTAGAATATAATTTCGAGAATATAATTAACTGGCCAAGTCCGACTGTCCAGTGTATAGAACATTGAAAATATATAGTTTTTTTCCTGAAAATAAATTAATAGTAAATAAGTAAAATAAAATAACTTCATTTTATTAATTAAACATTTAAAATCACAGATCAGCTAATTTTGTGACAAAAAAAATATTAAAAAAATTAAAACTGTTGACATATCTTCAATTTCTGTTCTCTTGTTGACCGCCATTTTCAAATGATTATAAACAAAGATCCTGTTAAAAAAAAATAATAGCAAAAACGAACAATAAAAATACAATTTAGTTTTATTAATTAAAAATTTAAAATCACATATAAACTATTTTTGTGAAAAACAATTATGTAAAAACAGTAAAAAATTAAATTAAAACTGTTGGCTTATCTACAAATTTTGTTCTCTTGTTAACCGCCATTTTCAAATGCTTAAAAAAACAAAGATCCTGTCAAAAAAATTTAAATTTTGATGCATAGATAGCAGTACTGGACTGCCCAATATTTACAGACAGGAAGATTTTAAGCCCTAAAATGGTCATTTCTTTTTCTAAGTGCAAAATAAAAACTGCCAATAAAATGGAGGCTAAATCTCAACAGAATAAAGCATTGGATTATGATTATAAGTAGAAAATGTATTAAAAGAATTTCTCAATAAATAAACTAAATATTTAAATGAAAAATTTGAATATGTTGTTTAATTATAATTTTTATATTTGTTAACACTGACTGAAGGAAATAAACAAATAAGCATTTGTTGTTTTTTTAATTGCGACGATTTTTCTGAAGTCATTCAACCCTATAACGACAAATAGATGGTTGATTCAGTATTACCCATACTATTTGGGGAGGGGGTAATATTTACCACCGTTTGTTACATTACAATCATAATTTATCACCCAAAGGTGGTATCCGCGTATTTAACTCTCTCCTCCTCCTGAAGCTAAACGAAAGGACCTTCTGTCCTTTGAATTTACTGTATCCATCTCCGGTACAAAAGTTTTCGATGTGGCAATGACATGTTTCGAATCAAACTCCCTTAATTCGGAAGTCCAACGTGCAATATAACCGGCCTCTTCAACCTAATTCGACTTAAAAATCATTTATTTCATAATAAAATTTTATCACTTTATTTAGACGTTTAATTTAACATCCGCTTGTTGTAACTTATTGTACATCATTATGCAGAGGACTTGAAATCGCCCAACTCCTTTTGCATCATATTAATAAAACATTTTTTCTAGGTGTGTATTGTTCTGCGCTATCTACAACAATCCGAATCATAAAAAAAAATTTATTAATTCGTATGCATTTCAACAAATTATCAACAGTTTCCAAAAATATGGTCCTATAGTATTGCTTGAAATTTTATCATTATTATCGTTAATCTAAATTTCGGGGCTTGCATCATTTCTCTGCAAATGAAAATTTTCAGCAAAGTAAGATGCAGTTAATTAAAAAAGTTAATAATTTACTAAAATATATTAAACTCACGCAGTCATACATAAAACATTCATAGCTGAGGGAATAGCGGCCGTAAAATTTCACTGCATGATAGCAAAAGTTTAATTTAACTAAATGACCGAAGCTGCAGAACTCTTTACATGTGACGAAAGGAACTCTATAGAACGAGCAGTGGATCATGACGGCGATGAATGAGGCTCAACAAAAAAATCAGCTAACAAACTTTTTGAGATAGCAATTAAAAATGCCATTAAAACATTATGCGTACAATTTTAACATACCATTAATTTACAAGCAATAAATTTCGAAATTTGCCATGTTCTTTAGCAATGTGAGATCACAAAATCATTCGTCTAATTAGCCTAAAGTGTTCACAAAAATGACCATAGAGCGACAAACCAAACCAAATCACAAAATCATTCTCAAATAATTGCATTTATTAAACATTGCCACCCGTGCATGTAGTTACTTTCTATATAATAATTGGTGCACACTTGTTTCCTACATTTACCCCTCACATCTACATCTATGTGCACCATGAGTACGCTGGCACGGTTTTTAAGATGTAATTGCAAACAGTAGAATTCATGCAAAAGAGAGGTTCAAATATTGCATGTATTTGAGGTAATTTGATCAGTGAAACACAGTGTTAAATGGCAATGTTTTCCTACTTGCATTTTGAAATACATTTTTTGTATTTTATTGTATTTTTATTTGAACTTTGCTCTCTTTTTTTCAATCCATTTTTTTTTAATTCCAGGATGATTTCCACAAGATGTTGAAAGAAAACCGAACCCAAATTTGAAAGCTGAATTATAGATTGAAAAGATCTTCAACGAAATACATTTCTTTCAACGATAAATTATTACTTTTTGTAAAGACAAAATGATTACTTTTTGTAAAGGCAAATGTTTAATTTTTATGGAAATTATGATAGTTTTCAAAACTGAAATTTGAAAAGTTAATACACAAAATAACATAATACGAAATTTATAAATAAGGGAAGGAAGGTACCAGAAATAAATGAAAGATGTCATAAAGAGAAATACATCATTAAAAAGCTATAATTTGTAATAAAAAAATAATTTATATAATTTTATATCAAAGTTTTTTCACATAAAAACCGAAACATATTCTGTTGTTAGAAAAATAATTTTGCAAACTTGATAAAAAAAATCAAAACCTTATGAGAATGAAGAGTTACCAATGTGTGGAAAGCGTGGCAGATAAAATTTGCCCTGATAAACAAGGGAATTGGTAAAATTGCAGAATAGGGGCCATTGAGATTTGGCGTCAAAAGCATTTGTTGCCAAAGTGCGCGCTTACGGAGCAGATTATTGTAAGTGTAGTGAATTGCAAACTGTAAAAGAAACTAGGTTATCACATTTGACCACTTATCGCTCAGTTGTAGCCATAAAAAAGTGTCATACCAACGGCCCCTATTTTTGCGATTTAGCAGGGATTTTTTCTAGCATCATTTGTCTTACCAGCTATAGCCTAACTAATCGATCAAATTGTAAAAAAAATAATGAAAAATTTGGATTTAGAATTGAATTACGATATTAAATATATTTATTAATTTATGATTTTGAAGATAGACGAGAGAACTGATAATATTAGCACAACATAAAGGGCAATATTTAATTAGAGGTATTGATAACGAATATAATAAACACTGAAGAAAAATTGTTTTTTAGTGTATTAAGAAACACACATAAATAGATTTATCACAGGAAGAGAAAAATATGCTAGTTACTTTCTCTGTCTCTTACAAACATATATGATATAGCAGCTGACGATTCCTGGATGATAGGTAAAGATATCGTTTTGTAGAATTAATTGAGTATGATGCAATTGTCGGCCAAAATGTAGGTGGGTTGAAATATCATTGTTTAGTATACCAAGAAAGTTTACAGGCAAGAACTTCAAAAATGGATAACATCTTGCCAATTTGTCATGAATGCTGTAAAGTTCAAGAATTTCTTATTATTATCATCGATTCGTATTATGAGAACATCATTTGTTTTCAGAAATACGCTTAAACGAGATAGAATGTTGAAAATATTTATTGATTTGAAAGTCGTTTGGGAAATCAAAATACAAATTTATGATATAAATTTCCGATGAAATTGGTTCACATATTTGGCATTTCTATGTTATAATGCATCTTTAAAGTGAAAAACCAATTAATCAATACAATATTTCAATGGTATTGTTATTAGAAAGCATCTATATTTGTGAACAGCTGTTTTAAAAGATGGAGTACACGAAGAACATTACTAGAATTAAACTATTTGATGAGCGTCTTGAAACTTACTCTGAGAACTCACCGAAAATTGCACTTTCTTTCTTGGAACTAAATATTGAAGCATTAGTGTCCTACAAATAATATTTTCCCACTAATTTCATGTTGCTATTTTGTCTTTTCATTATTATAACAGATAGTCATGAATTTATGAATTTTAAATTATTTAAATGTATGAACTATATATTTTACGTTGCTTTTTTTTTTTCTCATCCACCATCGTTAGTATCAGTATTTTTATCAGTAGCCTAAAACAACAGATCTTTTGTTCCAATGTGGCCTCGAACATTTTTCCTCTCTTACGCGATTGTTCAACTCTGTCAATTACATCAACACATAATTTTTGACTGACAAGTTTGTTTCAAGGCGTTATTTGCTTCATATAATAAATTCTTCGTATTTGCACATAACTAAAATATTTAAAGTACAAGAAACTAACAAAAGAAACAGCACTAATAAATATTTAATTATGTATTTACAAGAATTTTTTTTGAAGATAATCAAAGAAATTTCAAAGAAAATTTTTTTTTTTTAAATATTTTTTCCAGATAATGCAAAAAATTATCCAGTTAATGGAAGAGCATTATTCATTGACCTTTTTAACGTGACGCTGGATAATATCTGGAATTAAAAGTTTTCAGCATTTGTGTTCTTTTCGTAAACAACTCGTTAAAAGTAAAAGCTGTTATAAAACAAAGACATGCGCAGAATAACAAGTATTGTTCAGTCGTTAATTTCTTTTCAGAAATATCATTATTTGGCTAGTTGACTTGGGCGTATGAAATAGTCTGTTTTATAGTTGTTGATCCCATTCTTTTTTCAATAGCTGAAATAAGAGATAAAAGTTTGTGGTGGAGCTGATTTTTAAGTGAAAAAGGGTAGAGGAAGAGAAATTAAACTATTTGCACATTTAAAAAGTGTATGCATTTCATTTGTTCTTATTTATTCAGTTTTTTAGTGAATAAGCCTCAGTTGGTATTCGAGTCGACGAAAGGGCACCAGTTATAGGTGACATTCCTTATCACAGAGCAGCACTATTCCACTTTAGCATGTTCCTTGAAATCACTATTTTCAGAAAAAAAGTAAATTTTATTTGGACTGTGATGATGTCTTACATTACAATCATATTATCTGATTGGAGATGTACTTTTTAGAAATGGCACAAAAATGCAGGGCATATGTACATGGAATGTATTAAGCCGGAATGTCTTAAAGCCCTCTTCTTATTACTTACTATCTTATGGTTGTAGTGTATAAAGTCCATTGAATTGAACTTTGAGTAACGCAGTATCTGCTACAATTCTGTTGTATCAATGTCAAATTTACAGTTTGGAACTAATTGCTTCTTTCAAACAATTGGGTTTGTTTATAATCATGCAATCTACGATTTAGTGTCCGGATGCAAAAATTTAGAATTATTATTGGCGATCAACGGTCACACTACAGTCTTCAGTCAGGCTATCTAACTGAGTATACTTTTGAGAAAACAGCATAAAAATACAGGGCAAATGTAGTTGAAATACTTCCAGGAATGTATTAGCCCCTCTTCTTATTACCATCTTATGGTTGTAGTATAGAAAGCCCTTTTGAATTGAATTTTGAGTAACGCACTATCTGCTACAATTCTGTTGTATCAATGACAAATGTACAGTTTGGAAAAATTGTTTCTTTCAAACAATTGGATGTTTGTTTATGAATAATACATCGACGATTTAGTGTCCAGATGGAAAAGATTTAAAAATATTATTGGTGATCAACATTATTTAATTAAGTTTTGATCTTTTGCAAAGATACTGTAAGATAATAGAATTTTTGATATTGTTATCCTGTATAACCTTTATCCAATTAGCAGGTGACTTCACTTTCAATTCAGAACACACAATGGTTATCTTAATCTGCTCTGAAAATGGTAAGACTTCCTTTGAATATGCATCAGGAGAGATCTCATAAACCTTGACACTGTAATGATTTAATTTCTTGAAAAGTTACTGGAAATCGTGTCTTCTTTACTAATATTCCCGGCTTATTTCGTATTCCTCAGGCCATGCGGGGAAAACCTTTGTTCTGCGGCCTCACTTCCAGCTAACTTTGATTTACACAAGTAAGTCAAGGTTGAGAACTTGTTCTTCTTTTTTAAAACTCGAAGAAAAGGAAATGTTATAACGATTTTAAAATCGTTATGAAGTAAATATATCGGAATGGTCTCATTTGGACATGTGTAGTAGAGGACGTCTCACAAATTTCACAGCACTAAAAATATTACTATTACTAGCAAATCGTTAATTCATAAAGAAGAGTATGTTTAAATATGCATATGGAACTCTGAAAGAAATTCTTAAAAACTATTTTCTTCAGCATATATATATATATATATATATATTTATATATTTAATTTATTTATTTATTTATTTATTTATTTATTTTTTTGAATTTGAGTTCTATGGTTGTTTGAAAAATCTCATCAGAGGGTAGCAATTGCACAAATAGCAGTTTTAATTTAAAAATTTAACTAAGTGAATTGAAGTAAAATTTTTAAGTTAATGTAATGAGAATTTAAAACTAGACAATTAGAGCAGTTTAATTTAAAAGGTTTACATAGCACAGAAGTACAATGCATTTCTATGAAGTTTTAGTTTTTGAACTTTTTATTTAAAATCGTAAACCAAAACAGATAAATATAACAAGCAATCACTAACATTTTTATACCTGTAAATATAATATTCATATAATATGAACAGAAAAAGAGAAAAAAGCTGAAATCCATTTAAAATTCCAGTTTGGCAAGTGTTAACAAGTTATAAATGTTATTTCTCAACGGAATCTGAATATAAAATGTAAAATTGTGTTCTTGTTAATTTGCATCAACATTATAACGTTCATACTATGTTTTGAAAATAATAGATCAATTACAACCTTTAACCTTTTTATGAGCAATTAAGTTTATTTATAATTCCAGTTTGTCATGAACAAGTTATAAATCTTGTTTTCAATGAAATCTGAATATAAAATGTAAAATAGTGTTGTTGTTAATTTCCAGCAACCCTATAACGTTCATGTCATGATTTGAAAATAATAAATCAATTATAACTTGTCACTAAAATACTTAAATTTATTTATAATTCCAGTTTGGCGTGAGCAAGTTATGAATCTTGTTTTTCAAACGAAAATTTGAATAAAAAATGTAAATAGTGTTGTTAATTACCATCAACACTATAACTTTCATGCCATGTTTTGAAAATAACACACCAGCTATAACTTTTCACTAAGCAATAAGCCATTTTTATAATTCCAGTTTGTCTTTAACAAGTTATAAATTTTATTTTTCAACGAAATCTGAATATAAAATGTAAAACAGTGTTGTTGTTAATTTCCTCAACACTATAACATTCTGTCAAAGTGTTTTCAAAAAATACATCACTATAACTTCATACTAAGCAATTAGTAGAATTATTCTTCAACTTATAGAATAAATATCAGTCATTATTTGACAAAAATCAATTAAAATCATTTATTAATTTTATAATCTATAAAATTAATAAATCATATTAATCTGAAAATTAGTAGACAGACATACTTTCTACTGTCTAAATAGTTTAACATTTTTTACTTTTAATTTGAATCCAACCATATTATGTAATTTTATTTTCTGCCATTAAATTTTTTGACGATGGCCATAATTTTTTTTTTTTTTTCAAATGCATAAAATCATTAATTTTTATTGTTGTTTTAAGAGCAATTTTAAAATATTTTAAGCTATCATAATTAATTAAATAATCATATTAAGCTAAAAAAATTTAAGCTAAGTTCAAAAAAATTAACAATCATGTCAGAAGAAGAATCAAATTGTACTTTTGAAATTAATGTACAATTTTAAAAATTAAAATAGGAATGCAGATTATGTCAACTTAAACAAATAATTTCTCAAACAATACAAAAGAGATACAAAGCTCATGATTTTTATATAATGTTAACAAATTCGTTTTATACGAATTTTTAATATTCACGAATCTTACTGACATTTGTGTACATTTGTGAATGCCTTTAAAATCTTGAAAGTATCGTATTTTATCAATAGTTTTAAAAATTATGATTCATAATTGATTATGAATTTTTAAAATTGATTGAAATTACATGACAAATTTATGATAAATAATAATAAATAAATATTTATCTCTCGTATAAGAGGACTGGAGTAGCGTAGAGAACAGCACGTTGAGTTTATTAAATGGGTTCGAGACTCAATATCGGATCAAGATTTCTGAATGAGGGTAAGGGCATAACAAATCTGTATTCAGAAAAGTCCTTCCATTGGGTTCGAGGAAGAGAGAGAAGGGTGTCAATCACCTAGATGACATTTCGAGAGGAATCGGGCTAAAACCAGAGGTCGACAACCTTTTGAGTCGGAAAATCAAAAAATTTCAATTTACAAAATTTCAAAGTTTTTAAAGAGTCACAAAATTTTTCTTACCAACAATAAATAGTACCGTGTAAATAAAAAGTTTTTTTGATAAAAAACTAATCTATTTATTCATACGTAAGTAGTGTTTTTCACAATAAATTAGATAATATATATATGGCATTATTAGATAATTACTTATTTAAGTAAAAAATTAAAACAATTACACATTTACTTACAACACTAACTTGTACTTCAATAGCAAACAATTGAGCAAACAAATTCAATGGGGAGCGATGGCTTTGCATGGTTATTCAAGTAGAAAATTTAAACTTTACTAAACAATGTAACTTGTACTCAAAATAAAAAAAAACAATAACATACATTTGAGCAAACAAATTCAATGGGAGCGTTGGCTTTGCATGGTTTTAGAAAGTTTGGATAAATTTGACTCATTTTTTTAAGTTTTAACTTATTGTTTTAAGTTTCAAACACGACTCTAAATTTTCATTTGTTACTTCTTACTTTACTTTTAATTATATTCATGCAAGATAACGCTTTGCTCGCACGAATATGTCGATTCGAAGATAGTCAGCACTCCAAATACCAACTTCTTCACCTCAATGTAGCAATCTGGAAGAATATTCCATGCGTCAAATATAAGTGCCTCAACTCAGGTCGTGGCATTTTTTTTAAAGCTGTCCACTTTTGTGCATGTTACGTAAATACATGTTTAAACGATTTTTAAATGTTTTTTTTTTTTTTGATAAAATAAATAATATTTGCGTATGGAACTAAAGAGCCGCAGCTTCACATCCAAAGAGCCGCATGTGGCTCGCGAGCCGCAGGTTGCTGACCCCTGGGCAAAACTGTTGTGGTATAACAGACAGCACAGTAGGACGCCCGCAGTGCTCCATTGATAATACTGAATCTATTATATTTCTGATTTTCTAGTGTCAAAATTACTTGAAGTTATAGAGCTCAAAAATTTAAAAGCAATAAGACAAGTATTAAAATAATAATGATTTATGATTTCACAGTCATAGTGTATATATGCATTACTTTTCCTTATATTATTAAATTTCATGTATTTTTTTCTTTGATAAAGTCCTGTTCTTCATAAATTTGATCAAAGTGTGTAAATTCATGTATGTTTTTTTTTTTTTTAATTATGCATCATGCTGGCTTTTATTCCATTTAAATCCTTAAAAATATTTTTTTGGCTTATTTTCACTACCTTTCAGATTTACATACCTTGTTTTTCTTTTGTGCATTTATTATATTATCATTTACTACTGGAAGTTTATTGTTATAATTTTAAATATTTGAGGATGTGTATTGAACTTTTAAATAAAATTTTTAACTATTGTTATACAGCACTTAATACATTTTTAATCACATCAAAAACTCTTATACCAGATTAATAAAATCATGTTCACACATGTAAAAAGCCTTTAGACATGAATGTCAAATTTACCTAACATTAGGCCGATATCTTTTTTTCTAAATCACTAGAGGAATAAAAATAATAACGTATAACACACTATAAGGAATTTTTGACAGACTTCTTGAAGAAATATATGACAAAAATTATTATACCATTATACTGTTGCCTGATTTGACCTTAAAAAACTCAGTCGTGAGTGAAACATTTGTATTCATCAAATCATAGCACATCTGAACTTGAATAAATAAAAATAAAATTTATTTTATTTATATAATTATAAATGTGTCACTTTTCTTCTTTTTTTTGCAAAACTGAAATTATTTTTCAAGGTTGATTTGCTGATTAGTAGATTATTTCCATCTAATCCGAAAGCAAATGATTAAAAAAAAGTCAAAAAAAAAGTCTAAAAAAAGTCAAAAACTTAAATAATTATTTTTTTCATTTGTCATAAGTTTCTTACCATCATTCTTGTTTGATGATCCTGTGTCTTAATAATATAAAGAAAAGTTTTAATTTTCATTATCTTTGAAACATTATTTATTTATTTATTTTTATTAAAGAACAGTTTTTAATTTACATGAAAACTATCAAGTTTAGCAAACAAACGCTTTTATAACAAAAACAAAAACAAAATCTTTTTGATTAAATCAGCACTTATAGAAGCAAATATATCAAGGAGCAACTAAAAAAAAAAACTATGGGGATGAAAATCCTTTTTTTTTTTTTTTTTCTTTTTTTATGATTATCATCTATAAATTCAGAAAATATTTCAACTGTTAATGCAGTTCAAAATTTATGGCTTCACATTCAATTATTTAGATATTGTGAGAAATCTAATAGCAAGACTCAATCATGCTTTAGTAGTAATAAAAACACTAGCATACAAATGAACGACTATTCGATTTCCTGATGGCAAATTGTTACATTTACTTATTTCAGAAACGAGGATTGCATATAATTGAATACAATCAGACCTGGTGGTGATTCTGAAGGCCTGTTTAACTGTGTATAGCATCGAGCTGTCTAATCAGAGTTTTCTGAGTTTTGCCCTTTTATCATGCACAAAGTTCGCATTGAAGTCAGAAAACCCTTTTATCTGTTAGAATTATGTATGATATAGAAAAGACTTCGTAGTAAGTTTCTGGTTTAAAACAAATTATAACTACAATTACCATTTCAAATAAAGTATCATAGAAGATGAGAAAGATTCACATTAAGTATATTTATGATCAGGAAAAACAACTTTATTTTTAACAAATTATTCCCTAAAACAACCGCTAACTTTTTCTCAAAGAGCACTGTAAAAATAAACAGCAATTACAAAACAGAATCGCATTAAAGAAACAGCGCACAAGCTTAGAATGAAATATTCAACTACTGCACTCTTGTCTGTTCTTTAATTTATAGTATCGATAGTCACTTGAATCTAAATTTCCAAACTTTTCTAGTAATTACAAGTGATTTCAAGGCCTTTTCTTACTGTATTCCTGTTCTTTATTCTCTTCACATATCGGTCATCATCGTTTCCTTTTCGATACTTAAGAGGGGTTTTTTCGGATACTTTCTGATATTTGGATTTTACATTTGTTTGAAAATTCTATTAAACTTTTAAAAATAAAATCAGTAACAAATTTATTAGTAATAAATTATAAATCAGTAATAACTTAATTTATGTAATGCTTTTCCCAAAAATTAATAAAACCATGATTTTTACAACCACTGAAAGATATATCAAATTTAAAAAAGGAGAGAATCAGACATGTTGTCATGTCTGTCACACTTGCTGTTGTGGCATTAATCTTCGCAATAAGTTTCATATGCACTCTCCACTTACTATGCTCTCTCTTTCTCTGACGATTTGTCAGAAGTTATGCGAGCATTTGGCAACACGCATGTTTTTAGGTTTTTGATTTCAAATGGTACGCTGGCGGCGAGTCACGTTGAATTACTGCTTCGCAGTCCTTGTAAAAAGACTAATTAAATAATATATTCCAATAATGGTATAAGCTCTTGCACACTTTATTTGTGATATGTCTCAATCATCAACACTCCATACTGTAATATAAGAAGGATGGTAAACAAAGATAGCAAATCTCATTTAAAATGTGTGCAATGCCTCAAATTGGAAGTGCTTTTATATTCTTGAAAAATCACAATGATGTATATAATACATAAAATTAAATTGAATGGAATATAATTGATGTTTTATGGTAACATTTTAGGTAAAATAATACAAAAATAATAAAAACTCCATGATCAATGCATTAGTTTTCACATAATATAATAATATCAGCTACTATTTACATCAAACTTACGGCAAAGTAATACCAAATATCGTTATAAGTTTGGTTTTAATACGAAACGTTAGTAATTTTGAAGGTCATATTGATTTTCATAAAACATATTGTCAACTATGAAAACTATTATAAAACATATAAACAGTTGAACTATTTATAAGAAATATTTGTATTCAAAGATATTAAATGTCAAATGTAAAAAATATATTAAAAAAATCAAATATTAAATAAATGACAAATTTTATTGTGTTATTAATATATTATATGCATTAAAAGAATTAAAATGATGAAAAATAAAACAATAAATGAATCAAGTATAATTGAATACAAATTAAATACGAAAATTATGAACAAAAAAATGGAAATAAGAACTGAATAGAACTATGACATCAGTTCCATTTTATTACTAGTTCACTGTAGAAAACTTTAGTTTTTATTTAATTAAAAACCAGTAAATAATTATGAAAAATATAATTAATTTGAAAAAATTAAATTTCTCATTATCGGAGCTTTTAAATTATGATTAATATTCGCTTTTGATAGTTTTCATTTTCTTTTGCAAAGGAGTTAATTACATTTCTCTTTTATGTAACTACTAACAGTTCAGTGGTATGTAACTAGTTTAGTTCTTGGTTTATCTATATGTTAAAAAGAGTATGTTTTATAGATGATTAGTTGATTATCATTTTGATAAAAGGGGCTTATAAGTTATCTGAGTTAGGAACTTATAACTTATAAGTCCCTTTTATCAAAATGCATTTAATATCAATATTATTTCAAGTATTATACATTTCGTAAAACCAATTAGCCACAATCTAGGATTCTAACGAATTTGTTTCTTGAAAATTTATCTAGTTAAATAATCAAAGAAAAGTAAATTTAACCTGTGAATAATTTTTATTAGTACTAAGTCTTCAATACAGGGAAATAAATTTCAATACATTAAGCAATTTACTACACACTTTTATTTGCTAAACTCTTACAGTGTGCACAAAGATCTGCAAATAAAGCTTTTATTCTTAGAAACCATCAAATGCTTGATAAAATAATTTTACGCTATGAACTTATATCAAGAGCAATTTATTGTTAATTTGCTTGCTGTTCAAAAAATAATTGAATTGTATTGCACGACATTGCATTTAATATACAATGAATAATCTTTGTCCCAGCTGTACATATTGTAACAGTTCAATGTATAAAACATTGATCCTTTAAAATCATTTAGTTAATAAAAACTTGAAAAAAAAATAAATGTAAAGAATAAATTTCAAATGCATTTAATTGCATTAAAAGTCGTTAATTATACCTGGAAAAACAAACTTACAATGAAATATTGAAAAACTAATAACTTATCAATTGTAAAATAGGCGCATTCAATCACAGAACTCATTTTTATTTCATCTATTTGCAAAATCTGATGACAAAGTAATACTTTTGAGTCCAGCAAGCATTATTCTGAAATTTATCAAATTGATGGTTTCTCCCTCTATTGAATAACAGCATTAAACACCATCAATTTGTACTTTAAAGAACTGCAGGTATGTCAGCCCATTCACTCACTTTCCCTTTATCAAATGTGATTATTTCTTTGTCCCAGTAGGGCATACTAGTGGTCAACTGTAACAGTTCAATTTATAAAACATTGATCCTTTAAAATTAGTGAGTTATTAAAAACTTGGGAAAAATAAATTTAAAAAGTATAAATTTCAAATGCGTTTAGCTGCATTAGAAGTCGCTAATTATACCTTGAAAAATAAACTTATAATAAAATACTAAAAAAATTAATAAATTTAAATTGAAACACAAAGTATTCAATAGAGAACTCATTTTATTTCATTTGCAAAATTTGATGAAAAGCGATACTTTTGAGTCCAGCAAGCATGTATTCTGAAAGTTGGTGGTTCCTCCCTCTATTGATTGAATGCATTAAACATTACCAATTTGTATTTTTAAAGAACTGCAAGTATGTCAGCCCATTCATTCACTTTCCCTGTATTAGAAGTGATTAGCTAATTTTCCTTATCAGATATGATTATTTATTTGTTCCAGTAGGATATACTGTAACAGTTCAACTTATAAAACAATGATCCTTTAAAATCATTTACAGTAATTATTAAAAGCTTGGAAAAAATAAATTTTAAGTATAAATTTCAAATGCATTTAACTGCATTAAACATAGTTAATTATACCTGAAAAATAAACTTATAATTAAATACTGAAAATCTAATAAATCATCAATTGAAAAATGGGGTATTCAGTAACAGAAGTCATTTTATTTCACCTATTCACAAAATTTGATCAAAAAGTTACACTTTTGAGAGTCCAACAGGCATGTATTCTGAAATGGTTCCTCCCTCTATTGAATAATTGTATTAAATACCACCAATTTGTATTTAAAGGACTGCAAGTATGTCAACTCATTCACTCTTACTGTCCCTGTATCAGATGCTATTAGCCGATATCCTCAGGTCGAACACCTGATCGCGATTGACCTATCTGGTCCTCGTTCCCCCTCAAGGTCGTGATCGTGTTAGGAAAGGCGATCCTATAAAAGTCGGAAATCGATTAATTAGGCACAAATTGGTTCGCCTCGCCAATCATTCAAGATGAAATACTTGGTAAAGTTAGTCACTTATATTGAAACTCATTTTGAAACAATTTTTGTCTCAATATTAGACATTAGAATATCTAGACATTTGTTTGTATATCAGATCTTTTTAGATAAAAAGAGTTATGGCAGTGATAATACTTTTTATTCGTTTGAATTTTATTGTTAAAGTTTAACTATCTCATAAAAAGTGTAAACAGTATCAATCAGTATGAGATGTTTTCAGGAAATATTATTTTTAATTTTTGTTGCTTGTTCTATGCTTATGTTTTACGAATTATGAATGAAAAAAATCATATTTTCTTGTTTTTAATAAAATAACGACTATATTTTAAAATATTCAATTAAAAATCCCAAAACGCTCTATTAAAAATAAATTAGTCTAATATACTTATAGTACTTTAATTTAAAATATATTCAAACAATTCAAATTTTAATTTTAAACACTTCAAAATGTATTTCCCGATCAGAAAAATTGCCTTTATACCAATTAACATAGATGGTAAAAAGTTCTCAAGCAAAAAAAGTTAATACTTTAATCCAATGAACTAAACTTCATAAATGAAATTATTTTTCTAAATTTTAATAATTCATTTACTGTCGTTTCATTTACTCATGTTATGCATACTTTTTATTAAATAAAGAAATTAGAAGATTTTTCATAATATATTGAAATCAATAAATCGAAATATATTTGTACAACTTAACAAATAAAATGAATGAATTACTCAAAATTTGTTTTAAAATTAAACAAAAATAATTAACCTCTCGTAAACGGACACTTAATTCAACATTTTAGATAATGTTATTCATAGCACATTTCTTTCATATGAAAAATTATTTAAAAATTTTTAGCATTTCTTTAATCGCAATTTCTAACACATGCATTTGTCAGAAACAACTCTTATTTTCAAATCGAATTCAGGTCAGGTGAATCATTTCATATATTCTTCTACCTCATGAATGACTTAGTGCTATATGAACCAGTTTAGTATCCTACATATTAGGACAGAAACACGTTTTTAAAAACCAAAATTAGTTAAGACGAATGGATTTTGTTATAATTTTAATGTAATAGTTTAATGATTTTTGTATTATTATTTGACCGTATATACAGTTTTAAAACAAAAATATTGTTTGTTATTTTAAAAAAGAATGAAAAAACAATTTTTTATTGTATCAATAAATTTATACGAAAATTACACATATTTTTATTTTAATTCTAAAAATTTTTTTCTTACGGAATATACATTTTGAGCAATATTTGTAAAACACTATCATCATTTATTCACAATTATTCAAATCAACTATTCACAAGAACCATTCACTATTCACAAGCAAATGAAAACTTTTGTATATGTGGAGTATATGGCGAGAATAATGATTGAAAATGATCAAGACTAATGAGGAATTAAATTCTGTTGAGTGATTCCTAATGTTAAAGAGCAAATAATTAAATGATGGTTTATTTGATTTCAAGATAATTAATGCTTTTGAGAATAAACGTTTTGAAGAAACAAGGTATAATTTTAGAATCAAAGCTTAGCAATATTTAATTTTAAACTATTTTTGTATAAGACACAAGGATCGTGAATGTTTTTAGCTACAAAATCAAGAATTCCTTTTCAACTGTATTCAAATGTTCATTAAAGCAAAATATTAAGCTTATTTTTAATGAATATCTGAAGCTGGAATAAAATATTCATTCTTGTTCATAAATTACTATAGTGCTTAAAATATTTACTATATTTCTAGAAAAGACAGTACAGGCATCAATGTAAAAACAACAGTATTTGATACTTCGTATAAACTTAGCGAAACCATAAGATGGCGGCATAAAGAGTTTTCAGTTTTGTTTAATATTGTTCATTAGCCTACATAAGATAATACTATAAATGTAACTTTTTAATTCATTTATGACACTCCTTTTAAAAACATTAGTATCATTTAGTTCACTGTTTTGATAATGCCTAATTGAATATTAAAAAAAAAAAAACTTTAAAGTTCATATTAAATTTATCTGCAGAGTTCAACAAAAAATAATACATTATTCCTTCATTAATAAATTTATTCAAATTTTTGATTAAAATAAATCTACTTATTAATTATACAATTTTCAGACAAAGACATGCATATAATAATGTTGTTGGAGTTTTATTGGTAAGGATATAATATATATCTATAAGAGAATGAGATATTTTATGAAGGTTAGGTTTGGGGTGTCACTGCACGTCATTTTGTGCACACTTTAAGTTAATTAGACCAGGACCTACAGTTTAACGTGGATTCCGAACCACTAACAAACATCCATGTCACCGCCAGGATTTTGTCTGAACCGCCAAAAGCCAGAGCGCTATCCAATTGGCCATCAGGCAGCATTAAGGTTTGAGCACTTATGAATTTGATGCAAATTTCAATAGGTTTTTTAATCAAATATGCTTGGTGTTTTAGATAAAATTCGTCATGAAATTGCATTGTGAGATCGCATGATATAATTTGTTATAAACATAAGCACATTAGAATAAAAAGTCATTTTATATATTCACTTTGTCTCTTTTTCATCAAGTATGTAAAATAAAACTGAAAGATACGAAATTAAATTCCTTTTTCGAATAATCTAAAACTTAACAACATGTTTCCATGTCTTAAAAGACAAGGAAGGAAGCATTGAAAAGAAGTACAGCTTTGAGATCTTATAAGCTGTAATGGATGCAATACCTTCTTTCCGGTTACGATCAAGACCAAGTCAAGGATATTGCGAAATGCATAATAAATCAAAGATAGCACATTTTATCATAGTCAAAATTTTCTTCCAGACTAAAAGATGCATTACTTTAACCGTCACGATTCGTTTTTAAGTTTTCCCGTACTGATACTTACTGACGTACTTTACATTTTCTGTGTCACGTTATAAATTAATTATGTGAACTTGACCCAGTTCGGTATCTTACGACTTTCTAATGAATAATTCACGAAAGCAATATACGTAATAGTTACTTTAAAAATGTTGCTGCTACATCCATAGTGTCGTCTTCGACGTTACACAACCAGAATTATTAGGCTTGTCAAATCTCCGGTATATTTTTCTTTTCTCCCTATTTTAATAATTTTTAATATCCGGGACTTTTCAACGGTCTTGGTGCAAAAATGTAGGTAAAAAGTGTCTCAAAAACAAAACAATAAAATTTAACCTAGAACATCATGACAATGTTTAAAACATAATTAAGGAAAACTCGCATTGACGTAAACTCTATTTTTATCATATTTTAACTTTCTTGAAGATCTTTCTCAGGGAAATTGTTTTTAATACGCATATTATATTTACCTCAGTTATAGAGACAATAGAGACAATGGTTCTCAAGTTATGGTATGATCCTCAAAAGAAATGCGATATAACGAATTAAATTAAATTAACCAAAATCAATAAAAAATTATAGTTTTTGATAAGCATAGGTTTCTGTTACATGAATTTTATAATAACTAATATTTACACTCTTCCAAATTGGTAAGAAATCCCAATTTTCTGTTTCTTTATACATTAAAGTTTTTGTATTGGTTATTTAGAAGTCACAATTCAAAATTAAATATTTCTAAAGAATTTAAGGACCAATATTACATCACCTTTTGAAAAAAAATTGTTTTTTTTAAAGTAGGATGACTGATAAACTGACAATTAGTGATATTTAAATGTTTGATGGAGAGATTAGATTAGTTCACATTATTAGCATTTTGGTTCGATTAATAAAAACAATAATTTAATCTTGCATAAAAAAATTGCTATTTATTTATTCCTTAAAATTAATATAATGAAAACTAAGACTACGATAACATTAAAAAATAATGGAAAATGACAGAGGACATGAAAAAGAAGAGGATGTATAGAAATGTAAATCAAAATGAGGGTGCATGGCTTAACTATTTATTGTATTGTTGCCTTAACTATTGACTCTACTAGTGACTTAATTATTGACTTAAGGCAAACTTTATATTTATAAGTTAAGTACTACATGAATGTTTACACCTACACTAAAAGCAATACGTAC